>CABFWB010001643.1:0-10226 GCA_902151455.1 Timema bartmani
CCCCATTTGACCAATCATACATAGACTCTGCTCTACACACCTCACATGGGAATGTATGTTCGTTGATAGCTGACCAATGAGTGTTATACTGAGTGATGAGGGAAATTTACAAGTACAGTTGAAACTAGCTCTGCTTATTCTGGCAACACTCGACGACATGACACTTCCAATCATGCATTTAAATGATACGATATTTGATATCTGACTTTTTAGCTGAATCGTTAAATAAAAACACCAACCTTTTTGATATTCACCAAGACGCCACTGTCTGTGTTCCAGAGCATACGGTTTTCCTAACAATCTGGAAACCTATGGTCTAATCTCCGGTCTGTGGACGTCCACCTTCGCCCTAGGAGCCTTCATCGGTCCCTCGTTGGCCGGCATCCTGTACGACAGTGTGGGCTTCAGGAAGGCTACCATGTTCGTCGTGGGACTGAACCTGCTAGTGGTACGTGACCTTGAGAATCGTCCTATAGAGGGCAGATGGAACTACTGTCAGACATGGGGCGAAGCTACAGTGGGAGGACTATATATCTTTCTATCAGCTCTCTACTACACTGGATATCATCGCTGAGGGAGCTGCATGGTTACTATTGGGGGAACAGCGTTGTCATTCTCTCATTTGTGTGTGGTCAATCTCCCCTCAAATATAAGACAAGTTTGGCAACGCTGGCTAGTCAATGTTGCCAGTTGCTCCTTCTTACCCCAGCACACCACCTTCCGACATAACTGAAGAGCGAGGAGATTTGGCAACAGTTAACTGAGAGAGAGCGAAGATAATGCTTTTCTCCATAAGACCTGCAGTTCCTTCAACGATGATATTGGGGTTTTCCCATGGTGGTCTGCCTAGAGCAGGGATGTGCTAACTACGGCCCGCAGTCCAAATACGGCCCGGGGGCTAAACAATTAAAATGTGCTGCGTTGTGAAGCTATTTTAAACACAACAAAACTGTATTATTATAATATTCTACTACTATAAAGCCACACGGCTGACTCACTCACTGACATTAATGTTTACCTACTTCCAGATGAGCTAGAAACTTGAAATTTGGCAAACTTATAGCTTTTAGCCTGTAACCGACGAGAAAATTCAAAAAAGTTTTTAAAAAAATGTTAAACCCCGAAAAAATTCAAAATGGCGGAGCAACTTTAAAGTCGGTGCGGGCCTTTCTTTGGAGGTCTCTTGTGGCTTAACGGCAAAAACCTATCAAAAAACGGCTCTGGAATTACATTAGTTTGCATCCACTTGCCAAGAAGACGCACAGGGGGTTTCGACCAAAGCGAGTTTTTTTTATAAAACCATGTAAAAACCAACATTTCCGAACTTGGTAAGTCATGTCCAAGAGTATTTATGGTAATGTTTGCATCCTCATTTTCATTCGAACGAATATTTTCAACCATGAGATATAGGAAAAGTGATCTTATAAACCGACTTACTGAGGAGCGTGTCTTCTCTCTTGAGAATCTCCTCCTCACATTCTCACTCATCTACCACCCCAGCATATCAATCTTCTGAACGAACTTAAAAATACACCAAACCACTGAGCTATTTATTAATGTTACACATCCTCAATGTATTTAAACTTAGTCATGTCAGTATATTATGTGTGTTTATACATTTTTTTAGATGAATTTTGAAGAAAATTAATTGAATCAAAGTCTTTGGCCCGTCAACTTTTTTACTTTCATTTGGACCTACTGTAATTAAGTTAGCACATCCCTGGCCTAGAGTTTCAGTAAAAATTCAACTGGCTGGCCACTATAGATACAGTTGAAAGCCAAATGACTGGCCACTGTCGTTACAGTTGAAAGTCAAATACTGGCCACTACCATTACAGTTGAAAGCTAAATGACTGGCAACTATGGTTACAGTTGAAAGCCAAATAGATGGCAACTATAGTTACAGTTGAAAGCTAATTGACTGGCAACTATGGTTACAGTTGAAAGCCAAATAGATGGCAACTATAGATACAGTTGAAAGCTAAATGACTGGCAACTATGGTTACAGTTGAAAGCCAAATAGATGGCAACTATAGTTACGGTTGAAAGCTAAATGGCTGGCCACTATAATTACAGTTGAAAACCAAGTGGCTGGCCACCATGGTTACAGCTGAAAGCCAAGTGAAAATTCACTTCAATAATTATAGTTGTCACAGTTAAAAGTTTGCCACGACAGTTGCACGTGTCACTAAACACAGCCCAGACTATGCTCTCCTGGAAAGGACATTAGTTCATCCCCCGTGTGTGTCTGTCCGCAGTGCGTGGTGGTGGTGATCTTCGTGTGCTGCGCGCGCAGACCCCACTTCTACAAGGAGGTGACCCCCGAGGACGTGAAACTCGTCATGACGGCCAGCAACAGTCACAGCTACCAGAACAGCTGCAGCAGCCACAACCTGGACCATCAACAGAAGAACGGCGGCGTCTCCATAGATCGTCCCCCCGGTATGACGGGCATCATCGCCACCAACAGCTACAAGAACCGCCACGGCACCTGGCACAGGAGGGACAGTGGAGCCGTGCTTATCGGGCCGTACAGCGCCAGCTACGGCAGTATCGAGTCCAGGGGCTTCCTCGAGAGCGTGGCTTGAGGTACGAGCCAGGTCCGTCTATCTTCATCGAGAGCGTGGCTTGAGAGACGAGCAAGGTCCATCTATTTTCCTCAAGAGCGCGGCTTGAGGTAGAAGCTAGGTACACCATCTTCCTCGAGAGCGTGGCTTGAGGTACGAGCCAGGTCCGTCTATCTTCCTTGAGAGCGTGGCTTGAGGTACGATCCAGGTCCGTCTATCTTCCTCGAGAGCGTGGCTTGAGGTACGAACCAGGTCCGTCTATCTTCCTCAAGAGCGTGGCTTGAGGTATGAACCAGGTCCATCTATCTTCCTCGAGAACATGGCTTGAGAGACTAGCAAGGTCCGTCTATCTTCCTCGGGAGCATGGTTAGAGAAACGGACGTAGGATGTATATCAGGATGTTAGATTACGAACCGGGTTTTTGAGGCTCCGGAAAAGAAAAACAAAAGTCACTTCTCACCACAAACTTATGAGTGCATATTTATTTTTTTATGTCTAGTCACGAGCCAAATAAAAAAAACGTTAAATTATGAGTGAAATATATAAAATTACTAGAGTGTTAATTCATTTTACCTTGAAAGGTAGGGTTCTTAGCTTGAATTAATTACACTATGGTGTAGCTTATAAGATAGGGCCATAGTGTAATCAATCAAGGTAGGATTGATACCTTTCAGAGAAACGAAGTGTAAATTCTGCTGAAGAAAAAAATGAGAATGTCTGTGAAGCAGAACCAACCGTTAACAAAGTTTTTGAACAACATTATCCGTTATTAAACTCAAAATTAAATCTTAATATACCAGTTTTTTTTATGCGATTAATGTGTCGTTGGTGATTTTAGTGAATAGAAGAAAATAGGACATGAATTAACTGTGTAGTCGATAGTACCATGTATCACTAATGACGCTAGCTAAGGATCTCCTTGATATCAAAAGGCACGAGTTCGATTCGGTGTTCGGCTAGCCTGATGATATGCTTGAAGTTTTTTTTCCCCTTTCTCATCATATTTTTGAAAAAAATACTTGTAGCTATTTGTAGTATTTTAATATTTTTTTTAAAAGACAAACTTTTCGTCTTTAGTGATAACGTCTATTTGTAATAGGGAAAGAAAAGTTTTTTAACAAAAATAAACAAAACACTTCATTTCAAGTGAAAATAACAGCAAATATAATCACCAATTTATGATTGTGATATAATTACTTCAATGTTGAAATTACTGTTTATTGAAATTGTATTTAAAATACCTTTAGACGTGAACAAATATATTTGATGAGTGAAAAGTGAAAAAACACATTATTTCAAAACTAATACATTTATGTTTGGTTTTAACTACCTGGGAAAGACAACTCAATTACCTGGGTGAGGCTGGAGTAGAAATTGTTTAGGTGATACAACAACAACAACAACAACAACAACAAAAATTGCACACATTTTTCAAGACGACATTTCAATGCCACGGTCATCTTCTTCAGGTTCAGGGGGTAACAATGTCTTAGCTAAACAATTTGTATTCTAGCATCACTCAGGTAGGTGTGCGGGCTATGTATTATGTGTTCTGTCTTTCGACAGGTCCATTGTCTTGTCTAAATTGAGTCTCCTCCTCCATATCCTCTCAAAATCCTCCTTTTTACTATCCTGAAACTTCATGTTCTTCATTCAGTTCCATTCGTGTGGTCTTCCTGGTAGCTTTTTCACTTTCACTTTGTCTTCTATGACGTCACTCATTAAAACATTTCTTCTAATAATGTGAGCTATCCAGTTTTCCATTTTTCGTACAATCGCATGAAGAATAGTTTTCTTTTCATTAACTCTTCTTAGAACTTCATTAGACACAAATTGCTTATAGCATAGGGTAGATAATAATTATGTGTATTATGATGATTGTAATAATATATTTAATTAATTAGGCAAAGAGTTTGTGTTTTTTTTGTTGTTCTTAAAGAGGTAAGTAACTAAGACTGTCTAAAAAATGTGTTGCTGCATTTGACGTCCAATTAGAATATGTACACGCCATTTACCATGAAAGGTAGCAAACTTACCTTACTTAGTTCACCTATGGGGCTGCTTACAAGATGGAGCCATAGCGTAACCAGTCAAGGTAAGCCTGCTATTTTAAGAGTAAGCCGAGTTTGAATTCTCTGATACCATATAAAAAGTAGTTTTTTTTTTTCGGTCACGTGGACCATTATTATTTCATAATAATTATTATTACTATACGCTAGTTGTTTTATGAGTAAAAACTATTGAAATGTTGTAAATATTTTATGTGTTGAAACTATATTTTTGTTGAAGTTGTTGTTGTTGTGAAAATGGCAGTTTTTTTTTTGTGGTCTTTTACATAAACTGTATTTGTTTGTTTTTTTGTAGAATATCTTTTTAAGAACGTTTAATAAATACGCTCGTATAAATTATTGTATATTAATTGATTGATATCTCAGCGTATTACCACCAGTCTGAATATATTAGAATATTTACACTATCGGGGTATAGATAAGAAATATAATGTATACACGAAATGTAGCCACATTTTCACGTAAGGAAGATTAAACAAACCATCCAAAATAAACGCCAGATAATATTCAGCTGGGTTTCAAACCTTGATGTTCCCTGTCAATAGCAAACCAGACAAGACTAGATTAATGCCTGTTTGCATGTACTCACCTGGCTGGATTTTTGGCTATCACAAAACTCGTTGAAAAAAATAAAGAACTTTAAAATGTTTCGTGGTAGGCTGAAATTATTCATCTCGCAAATATGTCTATGTCACCAAGGCATTTGACATCTCTTTATAAAAAACATATTTTTTTTAGGCGGATCGATACAAAACTATTTTCTAGTAACTTTTAAAATGCCAAAAATTGCCAAATTGTCCTTTAATATACTTTTACAAACTCCTATTATACTATATGCAGTCAAATTTTCATAGAAAGGACCTTACCTGATCACTAGAAAAGGTACTAGATCTACTTTCACGTGTTCATACGCCATGTCATGTGATCTGCAGCTGTCGCTTTTGATAGATATAATCAATACCTATAGAATAACAATAATAATATAGTAAAATATTATCAATTTTTGACATACAATTTTTTGGTTATTTCCCCAAAGGTCCCTTCTGATAAAATCAAAGTACTGTAGCTTTCCAGGCACGTGTTGATCAGGTGTACTGTAGCTTTCCAGGCACGTGTCAATCAGGTGTACTGTAGCTTTCCAGGCACGTGTCGATCAGGTGTACTGTAGCTTTCCAGGAACGTGTTGATCAGGTGTACTGTAGCTTTCCAGGAACGTGTCGATCAGGTGTACTGTAGCTTTCCAGGAACGTGTCCATCAAGTGTAGGCTACTGTAGCTTTCTAGGTACGTGTCAATCATAGTACTGTAGCTTTCCAGGCACGTGTAAATCAGGTGTACTGTAGCTTTCCAGGTACGTGTCGATCAGGTGCCAGTTAAAAAAACAAATGGTAACAAATAATGTTCATATGGTTTGACAATTTACCATTTAAAAGGATACAAAATATGACTACCTTTTGTCCATCCTGAAAGGTAATAATCATACCTTACTTGGTTCCACTACTGGCGTAGCTTATAAAATAGAGCCATAGTGTAATAAGACAAGGTAAGACTGTCATAGTTTGACTCTGGTAGGAATACAAACTAATTCGCTACCAACATTAATATTATTTTGCTATACAAACCCACTTCGGTAACCGCAAGGTCTAAGGCGCTAATCTCACGTTAGATTAGACTGCCCAAGATGTTGAAATTGGGCCTCAATCCCCGGTAAGTTGCACTGAGGATGGCTTTCCTAAATGATTTTACACTCTCCCTCCACGCAAATGCGAGGCAGATCCTATAAATTTAACCTCCCTAATCTCTAACACATAAGTGTTATTAGTGCATAGGCGGTCGGTTAATAAGACGTGGTGCTAAATAATAATTACAACTAGTTCACATTATAGTTAATATTAAAAATATATATATTTTTATTTATTAGTTTGGGTCTCATTAATATCAGAATTATCTCCAAAATAATCCTGTAGAGGTTAAAGGTCTGTTAAAATAGCGATAAATGTGCTTTACGAGACAATAATTTAACTACTTGTCACATTTCTACTGGGTTTTTCCCCTCATTATTGGAATCAAAAGTCATATAAAAAAATAACGCAGAATAAAAAAAAACCTAAGCTATTTTGCCAAAAGTTTCAAACACCAAAAGTCAACCTCCATTCTTTTTTCAAGAAAAAAAATATTTGGATTAAATTTCGATGATTATTGAGGTCAAGACTAGAAGTTCAATGAGATGAACTTAGAGGTCAAATGATTCCCCATAAGCTGTATATGGAGTTGATGAACTTATATTTTTATTGATACGCAGACAATTTGACAGTCAATAATCTTGACACACGCAATATTAACTGTACACTCCGTCTAACCAGAGAGGTACAGTCTGGCTCAAATAAGAAGAGCCTTATCTAGCAGCTAGAAAAGTTATTCTTTAGCACCGCGTCTTACTACCCGTTCGGGTTATACGCTTATGTACTGATTTTGCGAATGGTTTTAGGGATTAGGAAGGTTATATTACAGGAAGTATACCCACATTTGCGTGTAGAGAAATTGGAAAACCATCTTGAAAAAAAAAACGCCTTCAGTACACCCTACCGAGATTTGAACATCTAGCTCCCTGTCATCGGCAGCCTAGTCCACTGCGAGAGTAGCGCCTTAGACCATGCGTCCACCGAAGCTGGTTTGTTTATGAATTATTTATTAATAAGTTAATATTAATGAAGTTGATCTTTTTAATGGAGGATTTATTAGGGGCAGATCTGGAAAATGTTCATAGAATAGTTTTAGTTATAAATAACACACTTTTATTTTTGATACAAGTCTTACTACCCATTCAGGTTAACGGAATTTTAACCACACTAATAGAGTAAGGATGAAACGGCAAGAGTTTAAAGGAAATGTACCAGCATTTGCGTGGAGAAAGAGTGGGAATCAATTTGGGAAGAATCACCCTGAATGAAGAAAGAAGCGAGGTCTTACAAAATTATGATTTATTCGTGGTATGTTTTCCTTTAAAAAATTCTACTTTTAATTATTATGTTGTATTAATTTTATAACTACTAAAGGAGCGTGAGCTAACCTCTTTACTCTTCTACAATCCTCTCCTCCAAATTTGCACCCGGACATTGATAAATACCAAAATATAAACTCTATTTAAAAATTGACAAAACAGACACATTATACCAGAATCGGTGACCTGGTGGTCTAGGGGTAAGGTGTCTAACTTCTGTGCCGAGGGTCCTGGGTTCAATCCTCGGTCCCGGCACAGATTTATCTGATTACCAAACCCTTCTTTCACCTCTGACAAGACGTGTATTAAACACAACTTGTGAATGTGTGGAATGCCAGGCCTCCACCGTGGTTCGGATCCCACGTTAAACTGTAGGTCCTCCATTTCATCTCACAATCACCCTACCATTACACATTAGCGTAAGTGCGTACAGCCCGAAAGGGTAGTAAGACATGGTGCTAATAATAATGATACTAATAATAACAATAATAATAATATACCAGATTCTTTTGCGTTTCAAGAAGAGAAAAATATTATGGCTGATTATTATTTTTGGTTATTTTGCGTGTATTTAACATATAAATAGTCATACTTTCCTGTGTACTCTATTAGAAGAAGTACTTGGCGTTTATATTTTCCAAGAAAAGTGTTGCTTGGCTTTAACCACACAATCCATTGCGTGGTTACCCCGAGAAACACTTTTCTTTGATTTAAAGAGACAGAAAATAAAAATCTCTACATTTTGTTTCTTCTGGCCCAGTTTTTAATAAATTACCCGCCTCGGTGGCGTAGTTAGCTAGCGCGCTAGTTTCGTGTTGAGCTAGACTGCCGAGGATGGGGAGATTGAGTTTCGAATTTCACTCAAGTGAACTGGGGGTGGTTTTCCTAAGTAGTTTACCACTCTTCCTCCCCACAAATGTGGGTTCACTTCCTCTAAATTAAACCTTCCCAATTCCTAACCCATTATAGTGATTAGTACTTAAGAGTATAACCTATTTGGTTAGTAAGACGTGGTGCTATAATTTTTTTTAAATACATTTTTAAAAATATAGTAAAAAATTTAAGATTCCAGCTTTTAGGTGCACAGGTTTGTACACAGGGGCTACTAATATTAAAAGTTGACTTCTGCATGCGGTAGATATTGCCCAATGTTCATGACAGACAAACTATTAATTTTATTAATAAAGCGTCGCTACTCTCCTCCCCCTCCCCTACCCCGTGGGCCTACTTGTCAGGATGGCTTGGTGGGATGGGGTAGGCAGTGGCAGTTTATTGAAATAGATTAGTGATTATAAGAGTGTATAAATGTGATGTAGGTTTTTAGAACAGGTTGAAAGAGTTTGGAAAAAGGTACTCGATCTATCAATGTCCACTACTTAGCAGTTCCACGCCCTAGCCTATCTTCGTTGTTATAACTCTGACTAGTGCAGAACATACGGCTGCTCGACTATGCGCGGTTGTCATATAACTTTCAAGATGGGTTGGTGGACAGAGACTCAAGCTGTAGGATATTCTCTGCACAATTTACGGTAGCTAAGTATGTAAGCACTTAAAAGTAAGCACCTCAATACAACTGGTGTCCTTCCCAGCCCTCCTACTCCCCTTTTCGAAAAGGTCTAAAACCCACTGTTTTATACCACCAAAAAAAGGGGTATTTACCCCTGAGTTAATATGTATGTCAATACACTGTGTTATGCTAGTTAGTAAAACAATCTCTGTTTTAAAAACATGACTTGATAACTCTCGCCATTAATTGAAATAAATTTTTGTATTTTTAATATTATTATTCGTGGAGGGGGGGGGGGAGAGGGAGGTAGGAAATAAAATTCCTCCACATTAAAATATTATAATTCAACACCACAACCCACAAATTTGGTAAATTGATACAAATAAGCTAAGCTATAAAACTTAACGCTCACAAACAATATAAATCGGCTAAAACATTTCGCCTGGACTTAACCAATTTTATTATAAAATGCTCAACTTTTTTTTTTTAATCTTGCTCTCACAAATCATGTTATCTTACGAGACCTAAAGGTCCAAGATGCGACAGTTTACTGTGGATTGCGGCTGGAGTCGCGTCTTGGAAAACACCCCATACAACTGTCGGGTATGGCTAGTGTCGCCACGATCTTTTGCGGCCGTAGCCATGCGACTTTAGCCGCAGTCGCAGGTGACTGTTGCAGCTTGGACAACGCACCTTAAGGAATATGTAATTGAAAGATAAGTATAGATAAATGTAAGTAGGTAGATAGTGTAAGGAAATGCTTTATAACAGCATGTGTCACAAAGCAGATCCTATTAAACTAAGCCTATTCCTTCTACAAACGGTGCTAAGAGAGTTGAGAAAGCTACACAACATAAAATATATTTGAAGCGTGATTAGGGTGAAAGATGGAAGTAGAGAGGATCTAATGAGAATGACAGCAGGGAGAGTTGTTCTACAGGTGTGTAAGAGGCCTGCTATAGAGAGTTGTTCTATAGGTGTGTAAGAGGCCTGCTATGGAGAGTTGTTCTATAGGTGTGTAAGAGACCTGCTATGGAGAGTTGTTCTATAGGTGTGTAAGAGACCTGCTATGGAGAGTTGTTC
>CABFWB010001643.1:27165-38063 GCA_902151455.1 Timema bartmani
CACCCAGCTGAAGGTCCTCCATCAGAAAATTAAGAATATTACAAAAATATGATTAGCACTATGTTCTGTCAATCAATTATATTTTGTTTAATTATGTTTGATATAAAACAAATAATTTTGTGCAGTATCAGAGGAATACTTTTTTTTGTTGATTTTTAATTTTACTGTAAATGAAAACTGGATTTATGTTACCGTAACATTTTCTAGAAAATTGTTAAAGTATTTACTCTTTGTACATAAAGTTATGAAGGGAGTACAGTAATTGAAACTATTATTTTATATAAATTATGTAAACACTATTGTATCAGGAGGAGGGAAAGGGGCATTTGATATTATCATACGCCCCACCCACCCCCACCAACTGCAGATCCTGGGTGTGAAGAAGAATGTGTAAACACTGACCTGTTAACCAGTGACCGTACACAGTGATAGAGGGTAGGCCGAGGATCCGATTTTGGTACAGATTAGCTTAATTATTACCATTTACATTCTTTGAAATATTTTTTTTAGGTGCCATCGATGATTCTCTATCTTTCTTATCCCTCTTACTTTGAATCAAATTTGCAAATATTACAGTAATTTAAATACGTAATGGTGCAAGTATGAAAATTATTTTGTAACCCCCCTCAACACCCCCTCAAAATTAAAATCCCTGGTGCTCCCCCTGGTCCATCCTTATTTCAACACAAGTTTCTCCACTGAATAGAGTGGCCGTCCAACCAACAAAGAGAAGAAGTGTGTTTGTCACCTCTGGAGGGTAGAAGGGTGCCTGTAGAGAGACGCAGATGGCGCTGGCGAAGTGTACGCTACCTATCACCGCCAGAGTGAACCAGTGTCTCTTGGTGAACTTCATCTCGGTAGTCTCGGACCCTCGAACCTGCAGCCAACACAACAACAACAAACTGGCCTAGCATTATTATTATCATTATTGCGTGAGGCATTCATACTGAAATTCCAAATGCTGATAAGTCCTTCCTTACGTTACCTCCAGAATATAATAAGTCCTTCCTTACGTTACCTCCAGAATATAATAAGTCCTTCCTTACGTTACCTCCAGAATATAATAAGTCCTTCCTTACGTTAGGTATCCCTTATGTCATGCCCAGGTTTATATTGAATTTTAAAAAAGGATCACAGTAGAAAAGAAATTAGTCTTATAAAATATGTGATCGATTCTTTGACAGATTATAGATAACATTAAAAACTGAGAATAGGTACGTTTAATTATGTTTTTAAATATTGTTTCGAGTTGGATAAAGAGGAATTATTAAAAGTAATGAAATAATGTGAGAAAACTTAAGTTTACATTATTTTAAATGTAAAATATAACAGGTAATTAAAAAAATTAGCATTTACAACAAAACAGTGATCTTTTACAAGTGTTGGCAACCCTAAACCTAAACATATGATTTTTGAGCTGTCATCCAGGTAAAAACCTATTATGAACAGACTTGTAGTTTATTCAAAAGATAAAGGTTTGATATACATTCACGCTATCTAGTGAATGAAAGTTGTATTAAGAAAGAAAACGGTGAAAATGTGAAGCTAGTGATATTATTAAGTTTGTTTATCCGTCACTAGATGGTAGCTCACTAAAATACCTTTTTCGAACATCCAATAGCGTTGCCAACTGTACGATCTACCTTTTAAAAAGCCCCATTTTCATGTATAGTAACTTTAAAAAAAATACAAAATATGTTTTTATTGCCAAAATTAATAACATCCTATCATTTTAAAATATTTTAAATATACTGATTATAGCTACTAAAAGTGACAGTTGTCGATATCGCATGACTAGACACACACACACACACATATATATATATATATACACGTGAAAGTAGGCCTATATCTAGTGACCTTTGAAACCCACTTCGATGGCCGAATGGTCTAAGGCGTCACTCTCTAAATAGACTGGAGTTTGGGGTTAAAATCTCGTTCGTGTGT
Source organism: Timema bartmani (assembly GCA_902151455.1). NCBI lineage: Eukaryota > Metazoa > Arthropoda > Insecta > Phasmatodea > Timematidae > Timema > Timema bartmani. The sequence continues at coordinate 29,113 of CABFWB010001643.1, forward strand.
GCTGAAAGTGGTCATCCCTAAATGACTTAACACTCTTCCTCCCCGAAAATGTGGGTACACTTCCTCTAAATTCAACAGTTCTCATCTCTAGCACACTAGCGAGATTCGTACATAGGCGTACAACCCAAACGGGTATCTAGTAAGACGCGGTGTTAAAAAAATAATCTAGCTGTCACTTTTGATAGATATTAACAAAGGTTTTTCAAAAATAATACTAGCAAAATGATAAAATGTTTATTAATCTAGACCCGAAAATGTGTTTTTTTTCTCCTAAAATGCCCTTTCCAGTGAAATTCTACTTTGTATCCTGTCGAAAAAATACCATCCATTTCAGGTCAGTGTAATATCGCTTGAAATTATAATGTTGGCAGCCCTGTGTGACGAACAAGAAGTTTGTAGCAATCTATCTATATTTTGTACCACAAACATAAATAATTGTATCTCTAAGTCACAAATACATTAAATTTTTAGATTCCACTTTATAGATTGAAAAGTATATTTAACATTTAGAAGGTGAATTAACAAAAATATATTGCCACAAATCTTAATAAATTTCAATGCCATCATAATTTGTTATATTTTAATCTTTCTTTTGTTTAAAGTTTTAAGATGAGGATGTAAAGAAAGCGAGAAAAGGGTAATTGTTTTTGCACTATTTATATCAAAACTTTTTTTGGTCAAAATAAATAAAATAAATCTCAAGTAAAGACAAAGAGTTTAATTTTATTCCCACGGTGATATCAACAGTTGTTGAATATCTGTCGAGGGTGTCCTGGAATTTAATTACAACTTTTTCTCTTCATTTAAAAAGTTTCTCATCTAATGCCGCCATGGTCATGACAGATATTCAACAACTGTTGATATCAACATGTGAAGAAAATTAAACTCTGGGTTTGTACTGGAACAATATATTATTTATTTTGGCCAAACATTTTTTTTCCTTGTAAAAACTGCAATAACACTGCCCTTTTCTTGCGTCCCCTACAACTCCACAGTCCACCAGACTATTACCAAAATCGTCGGAAGCTAATTATTCTGAATGGGGCTCACCAGAAAGTGAACGTAATATAATATCATTTAAATAGTGAATAGTAATTTTTAGAGCCAGTACTTCAACAAAGTTTTTACACTTATACGTGGGGCCTCCACATTGAGGAGTCCATCAATTCCATTGTTTATTATAATCTACTTTTGAGAAATTTCATAAAAATTTCTTGAAATTATTATAACAAAATGTTTGGAAAAAATCTACTTTGTATTATAAAATTATACTTCCATGTTGTGTTCTTATTTTAGTCTATAGTGAGAAAAGAACATTGTATTAAAATAAAATTAATAAGTTTATTAAATTTAAATGATTTGAATATGTATATGTATATTTGTAATAACTGTTTTTTTAAATAGTTTTCCTTGATTGTCATAATATAAGGGCTAGAATTTTTTTTACATATCTGGTAAATTGTATTCATGATTAGTCCTAGATAAAAAAAAAAGAATAGATGAAAGGACTTAAATCGAATAATACAATTGACATCACACGATTCTAAACAATAGTTGCTGACAAAAAGATGCATCGACTTTGACATTTTCATGTGATGATAAAATTAACAGTAATTAATATCAGTAATTGAACATCACGTCTTATTAAATGCACAGCTCTCTGTGAATATTACATCTGGGAATTATTGTTAACTTTAAACAATTTAACTGTGAGTCAGCTGGAACAATTAATAACTTTAGAAAGAGATGGTTATGAGTAAATGAAACTATATTCCAGTTCTCGTAGAAAGACAGTTATAAAAGCTACTAGATCTACTTTCACGTATTCATACGTCAAGTCACGTGATTTTCAGCTGTCACTTTTGATAGATATTATCAATACCTATGAAATAACAATAATAATATTATAAAATGTTATCAGTGTTGATCGTAAGCAAAATATTTTGGTATTTTCCAAAAGGTCCTTTATAGAAACATTCTAAATAGAAGGACCATCACAAGCATATTGTAACAATCTTATTCTAAACTATCCGTAAACAAATTAAAGTGAAATCTTAAAAATAATTAGACTTGGACAACATAACACTATTTAAAAGGAAGTTAGTGATTTTGTTTATTTATTGAAAGAGTTTATTTTTATAGTTGTCTTGAAGTGTGGTGATTAAAGATCGGTCCTTCTGAGTTCTAGGACCCTTAAGGATAGATGAGATTCAAAGATTGAGAATAAAATAAAATAGATTCGTGATAAATATATAATACACTAGTTTTATTTTTCAAATCTTGAATCTGAAATTTGTTCATGTATATTTTGATGCTTACAAGTTGTTTAGAACAACATAATTATAGGAAAAACAATCAGAGCCCAGACCAATTAACTTACCACTTGATTGAATGGGAATTAACAGTGCAACAAAATAAAGTTATAGTTTTCCTACAATTTCTATTTTATAAATAAAACTTAGGCTTTAATGAGCACAGTATCATCATTTAATGGGGTGTGGGGGGTATACCAATGTAAGAGCTCTAGGATCCGAGATTAGGATTAGGATTCGAGATTTGGATTATGATTCAAGATTTGGATTTGAGATTAGAATTAGGATTCGAGAGTCGTATTAGTATGAAGGATTTGGAATAGGGTTCGTGATTTGAGCTTGAATTCAATATTAGGATTAGGATCAGGATACAGGATTAGGATATGAGATTTTGATTATGATTATAAATTTGGATTTAGGATCGTGATTCAGATTAGGAATCGAGATTATAATTAAGAGTCGTGATTCGGATTATGATGTGTGATGTGAATTAGGATTCGATATTCAGATAATAATTTGCGATTAGAGATTCGGATTAAAATTCAAGATTTGAATTAGAATTTGTGAGTCGGATTAGGATTTGAAATTCGGATTAAGATTCATGATTCAGATTTGAATCCGAGATTCAGCTTTAAGATTCGAGATTTGTAATTGATAAGCTATTTAGACCCACCTATATTCTTAATTACTCTGATTACTAATTGTTTTGTTCTAACTATGTTTTCGTGTGTAAGTAAAGCTGCTCGTAATAAAACGACGCAGACATCCACACATCGCATGTCATTGTCAATCTTGTCCAAAGTACGTTAAGAACTTTTCCCATTTTGGGGACACTAATTACTTCCCTTAGCCTGAGAACTCGAATTTGTAAACAGAGATAAGGTGATAAACGTCCAGCATGTGTCGGTAAGACAAAGGTCGGATTTTGAAAGAGCTTTCTGTAACATACATTTATCTGCAACTGATACTCCAAAAACATCCTTTCTATGATCGCTAGTTTGGTGGGAGTGTAGGGGACGCGAGAAAAGGCCAGTGTTTTTACAGTTTTTTTATGGTAAAACATTTTTTGGGCCAAAATAAATCAAATATTGTGTCAGTAGAAACGTAGAGTTTAATTTTCTTCACCTGGTGATATCAACAATTGTTGAATATCTGTCATGAACATGAAAGCGTCTTACTACCCGTTCGGGTTATACGCACTTAACGCTATGGTGTAATGGTAGGGTGATTGTGAGATGAAATGGAGGACCTATAGTTTAACGTGGGATCCGAACCACGGTGGAGAGCCTGGCATTTCACACATTCACAAGTTGTGATTAATACACGTCTTGTCAGAGGTGAAGGAAGGGTTTGGGCAGTCAGATAAATCTGTGCTAGGACCGGGAATCGAACCCCGGACCCCAGTACAGAGGCCCGTCACCTTACCCCTCGACCACTCAGGTCACCGTGAAAGCATTATATGACAAACTCTTCAAATGAAGAGTAAAAGTTGTCATTAAATTCTAGAACACCCTTGACAGATATTCATGAAATTATGAGGTCACCACGGGAAAAGAAAATTTAATTTTGTACGTGTTTGTACTGGAGAAATATTTAATTTATTTTGAACCAAAAAATGTTCTGCCATAAAAGTATAGAAACACCCCTCTAATGATGGCAAGTGGAACCCCATCGCTAGCGCTCGCGGCGTTAGTGTCACGTACTAAAATATTCGATATGGAACGTTACACTTGGAACAAAACGCAATTTTCTATTGCGGAATGTTAATTAATCAATTCTTATATCAAATGCAATCAAATGTAACTAAATTCATTGTTTTATAAATGAACTACGTTATAAAAAATGATGTAAAATATAGAAAATCTAGCTAAACTCCTTCTTTAAAATAAACGACAAATTGCTAACAAAACGTTAGTGTCGAATTTTGCATAGACTTCACACTTCCTTTTTTCTATGGACTTCACGTCCACGCATGCGCATTCCTTTGTGACGTCATTGCAAGCCACTCCTAGCGGTAGTGCCCCATACTAGTTCACGGGATCAGCTAGACCTATAAGTGTGATCCACCCCATGGACTGACTGGGAGATGGTGGCTATATTCCGGTCGGGAGTACTGAGGGTTCCCCCCACTCTCTTTCCAGACAAATACTGGTACACTTCCTATTAATTCAACCTTCTTAATCCCTAACCCACTAGCGTAGGCGTATAATCTGACGCAATATCAAAAAGATAAGTTTGGTTCTAGTAGAAAGAACCTTATCTGACAGCTAGAAAAGTTACTAGATCTACCTTCACGTATTCATACGTCAAGTCATGTGATTTGCAGCTGTAACATCTGATAGATATTTCCAATGCTTATAAAATAACAATAATAATAATAACGTTAAATATTATAAACGCTGACCACCAATTAATATGTTTGTATTTTCTAAATCTTCTTACAAAAAATTCTACTATATCCATTTAAATAATAAATGATGTACCAATCAGATAATGTCAATAGCATTTAGGACAACATAAAAGGAGTTGGTTTATTTTATCAGTCTTTCAAAGCATATAAGTCTTCACTCTAGATTTTAATTGTGTCGTTGAAAATATAAATACGCTATTTCAATAAATCTCATAATTATTAAACTATTTATGTTTTAAAAAAAATCAATCTCTGCTGCAGATTAGTATTTTGGAAAATGTGCTGAGTTTTAAAAATAAGATAAGTGAAAAATTTTTGATAATTGTTTGTGTATCATATTTGAAGAATGGCCCTCAAATAAGTTTATAAAAATTTTGATACGTCAAAATATTAAACCCGGTGGATAAAATCTTCAACATTTCTATATTTGTAACAAGTATTTTAATAATTCACTAAAGAGAAACTAGTTTTTTTAATGTAGGATTATAGGGAGTTTTGGTTAAGGTCAACATATCTACAATTTTAATATAAAAATGTATTTTTTAGCTAAAATAAATGTTATCTTTCCGGTAGATACGTTTAATAACTTCTTTTTTTTTAGCACCACATCTCACTACCTGTTCGGGTTATACGCTTAAGTACTAATTACGCTAATGGTTTTAAGGATTAGGAAAGTTATATTTATAGGAAGTGTGCCCACATTTGCGTGGAAAGAGAGTGGTAAACCATTGAGGGAATACCACCCTTAGTACACCCGACCGAGATTCAAACCACGATCGCCCCGTCATCGGCAGTCTAGTCTATTGCGAGACGAACGCCTTAGACCACGTGGCCACCGAAGCGGGTTTAACAGTACCATAGTGGCATTTTCACAGGACTGTTTAGAATAAGATAGTAAGTACAGGTTAAATGCTACCATGAGCACGAGAAATAAAAAAAACTCTTAAGATAAACTTGTGTATATTTTTTTATTAATACTATCACCGCGTCTTACTAACCGCTCGGGCCATACATCTATGTACTAATTATGCCAATGGTTTGAGTGACTAGTAAGATTATATTTAAAGGAAGTGTACCCACATTTGCGTGTATAAATAGTGGAAAAACCATTGAGAGAAAATCACCCTTAATACACACAACCGAGATTCGAACCTCGATTTCCCCACCATAGTTCGAGAGTAGCAAGTTAAACCCTGGTTTCACTGAAGCGGGTTAAAAAAGATATTGAACAACTTATTAAATAATTTAGGGTACGTTTATGCAAAGTGGATTAATTCTCTTTCATGTAACAACACCCTTAGCTAGTGTCCCCTTGTGCGACAAAGACTATGAGAAGCCAATTAAATCATTTTATAAGCTGACATAGCATCCCTAATATCTCGTATTGACCAACAGATTTAATGCTTTATTTTGTTTGTTTGTGTAAAGAACAATTTATCTAAACTTCCACCTTGGCCTGTATGAACAAGAGTTGTTAAAAATATAAATAAAAAAACATTGACTTACTCTTAAAATATTATAAGTCGTTTCTGCTCTTACATCCAAGGGTCACTAAAAAACAACACCCACACTAAGAAGTTGTAAAATCAACCCTTCTATCGTTGGAGTCTGATCAACAGGTTAACGTGATCCACACTGACTTTGCATGTTTTCTTATCTTGAACTTGGCTCCTTCACGCACTGACCATGTCTAGAACATCTATGAAAGAGAGGAATTCAGTGTAGAAAGATTCTGTTCGCCGAGGAACGAACGACCGGACTTTGGCCAAAACGTTAACTTGGGGCTACGCGTCATTGCCGATATGAGATAGCTAGTTAGCTGGTGACAGCAAGCCTCGGTATTACGAGCACTGGACAATATAACGCTACAAGGAGTCTCGGTTTCACGAACATCGGACGTCATAGAGTAGAACGGCTTTAATGGTCTCCATTCCTCTGTTTTTAAATCAAATACAGAAAACTGCATTAAGACGTCTGGTTCTAGCTGTATTACCTACCTAAGTTAGGTGTTATCTGTGGGGTGAGACGGGCTCTTAAGACGTCTGGTTCTAGCTGTATTACCTACCTAAGTTAGGTGTTATCTGTGGGGTGAGACGGGCTCTTAATATGCCTTCTTAATCATCTGCAATCTCAACCAGTCCAATGGTGGGTAGTCTAAAGTGTAAATTAGCTCCTCTTGTTGGATAACATTTCTGAATAATGGCAAACATATATTGAAGTGTTTCCCAAAGTTACTCAGCAGTTCTCTCTCTAAGTGCCAGAGGAGAGAGAGAGAGAGAGTAGATGTTGTGAAAGATGAGGGTTCTTCATTGACTTTCCCCTAGCGGTTTGCAAATTCAAGTAGTTCCCGTCAGCAAACAGTTGAAGGGTGGCCAAGTGGTCTTCTCGTTGATTTCTCCTGTGAAACTTCTAATCCCGGAGATGTTGAGAGATTATCTCGTCATGCTCTACTCCGGGCCTATCCCCAATTTGTTGAGAGATTATTTTGTCATGCTCTACTCAGGGCCTATCTTCGAGATGTTGAGAGATTATCTCGTCATGCTCTACTCAGGGCCTATCTTCGAGATGTTGTAAAATTATCTCGTAATGCTCTACTCAGGGCCTATCTTCGAGATGTTGTAAGATTATCTCGTCATGCTCTACTCAGGGCCTATCTTCGAGACGTTGTAAGATTATCTCGTCATGCTCTACTCAGGGCCTATCTTCGAGATGTTGAGAGATTATTTTGTCATGCTCTACTCCGGGCCTATCTTCAAGATGTTGAGAGATTATCTCGTCATGCTCTACTCAGGGCCTATCTTCGAGATGTTGTAAGATTATCTCGTCATGCTCTACTCCGGGCCTATCCCCAATTTGTTGAGAGATTATCTTGTCATGCTCTACTCAGGGCCTATCTTCGAGATGTTGAGAGACTATCTCGCTATGCTCTACTCAGGGCCTATCCCAGTGTTATTGCGATATTTATTTGTATTTGAACACAGTACCCAGTACATAGTGATATTGTTACGAGTTGTTATTATGCATTATGCCTAGTGTTATGTGAGTTAAAAACGAAAGGAAAAAATAAATAAACATGACAAATTACTAATAATCTTATATTAAAGTATTAAATTAGAACAATTATGAAATATTAATAACTATTCGGCAAAGTTAAATATATGTATAGAGCCCTCAATAGATGTGTTTTGGGATCCGAAGAGTAAAACAATATTATCCAAAGTAGACTGGACGGCGGTAATAAATAGTAAATAATCGTCACTGAATATTTCGCGTTTGATATCCTTTTGTACAACTTTTAGAATAATGCTTAAAGCAATCCAATTTTTATTATAGAAGTTGTAGCTTTTTGTTTCCCTACTTAAATTTCGTGCTTACGTCACTGCCCGCTGGAGGCGTCAAGTCGTAATGGACAGGATGACGAGACTATATTCTTGGTCAGTCGTAATGGACAGGATGACGAGACTATATTCTTGGTCAGTCGCATTGGTATTTAAGAATTAAATTGCTTAATCTCGCCTCCTACACACAAAAAAGTTTCCAACTTAGTATAATAAATGTAGAACACATTTGAGAGAATTATTCTAATAGTTGCCCCATATGATTTGTATATGATTGGTCAAATGGGGACAGAGTGGGTGAGAACATATCACAGGTAAAGTTTCAACAAGCTCTGATTACCCTGGCAACACTACACTACACTGATACATTCCCATGTGAGGTGTGTAGAGCAGATTCTATGTATGATTGGTCAAATGGGGACAGAGTAGGAGAGAACATATCACAGGTACAGTTTTAACAAACTCTGATTACCCTGGCAACACTACACTACACTGATACATTCCCATGTAAGGTGTGTAGAGCAGAGTCTATGTATGATTGGTCAAATAGGGACAGAGTGGGGGAGAACATATCACAGGTACAGTTTTAACAAGCTCTGATTATCCTGGCAACACTCCACTACACGACACTCCCGCCCTGAGTATCCCATGGAAGTGACGTCCTTTGTTAAGTCCTATAGTGAAGAGAGTCAGCTGTACCAAATAAATCTGACCTGTAAGAGCAGATGTGTGGCTCTTCTACCTGACCAAGGTCATCTGGAGGTCTACAGTAGCCCCACGGCTTCTTTGGTGCTGACTGACAGTTTACAGCTGACTTCTGACAGTCAACAGTTAGGTATATACCTAAATTTTGACTGTCAGAAGTGACAGCTGCTAAACACATGTTTTTTG
>CABFWB010001643.1:38404-66590 GCA_902151455.1 Timema bartmani
GTGTTGCCAGGGTAAGCAGAGCTTGTTACAACTGTACCTGTGATATGTTCTCCCCCACTCTGTCCCCATTTGACCAATCATACATAGACTCTGCTCTACACACCTCACATGAGAATGTATGTTCGTTGATAGCTGACCACCGAGTGATAAGAACAACCTAAACCTAACCTAACCTAACCTAACCTAACCATTGCTTACCCTGGAAACAAATCACGCCACGTGACAGGCATCACCAAGCGACTCTGGATAGCTCTCACTCTTGAGCGTGTCAGAAGGTGAAATCCCTGAAATGCTCGTCTGAATGACCCAGTCCCTTTCTCCGCCCCCCTGCGGTGTAAAAGTAGCACCTATTATCAACCAATTAGCAGTATCGCGGCTGTACCGTAGAGCACCTGTGGTTCATCGCGCCCGGGTACCACCTCCAACGGGACCATGGGATAAGGAACAAGGTTAGACACGCGCGGTCTGCGTCACTCGCTATCACCAAGTGAACGGAAGTTCAGAGAAATGCCTGAAGGAGCGCTGATAAGCACTTTTAGAACGTAGAGGAATCCCTCGTGGACTAAAAAAAAACAAAAAATTGTTTCTGAACTTTTCAAACGCGTCCAGAAAATCACCATATTATTTTAAGAAGTGACCCGCCTCGGTGGCGTAGTTAATTTAGCTAACGCGCTAGTTTCGTGTTGAGCTAGACTGCCGAGGACGGGGAGATCAAGGTTCGAATCCCGCTCGGGTGAACTTAGGGTATCCCTAAATGGTTTTCCACTCTCCCTCTGCTCAAATTCTGGTTCATTTCCTCCATATCCAACCTTCCCAATTCCTAACCAATTTGCGTGGCTAGTACTTTAAGCGTATAACCCGAACGGGTAGTAAGACACGGTTCTAAATATATATTTATTTAAGAAGTGAAACATGAAAGGACCTTAAGGAAGTTAAGAGAAGAAATATTTGGAAAGTTCTGAAACGTGGTGCCAGAGGAGAGAATAGAGGATAAAGTAGACAGATTGGGTGATTAATGGAGAAGCACTAAGAAGAGTAATTGTAAAAGAGAACCATTTTGTATATGATTATAAGAAGCCCGCCTCAGTGGCCGAACGGTCTAAAGGGTCACTCTCGTGTTAGACTGACCTGTCAGATGTACTTAGGGTAGTTTCCCTTCCACCCGGCAAATGTGGGTACACTTCATCTAAACTCAACCTTCATCATCCTTAAAACATTAGCGTATAATTCATTCATGACCTAAGTTTACTTGGATGAAAGCTCAAAAAGTTACTAGAAATAGTCCCTAATATATCCCTACGCCAACAGCTGACATCTTTCACTTTGGATGACAGTAATAAAAACGGATGGTAGTATGTGAAAGTGATAGTTAACCACAGTAATTTAGGCCACACAAGTCGGTCGGACACTAAGCTTATCTATTTTTATTCCACTTAAAAAAATAAATATTTACAACACTTCCACAAAAGGTCTAACGAACATAGCTTCAAAATGGCGACCGACGAATTTAAACCATGTGGTCGAACGTGACGGAAACAGTGTTTTTTACAATGATGCACCCACGCAGTGGATAAAAATATTCTATTCGGTTAAATATTTCGAAATACGATAAAATATTCATAAGATAATTTATTAGACTATATATTTTAAAAAATGACAATTTTTTTTCTCTTTTCCAAGTAAATACGATGCCTGTATTAAAAGGTATTGATGTATGCACTATATTACACATAATCAATAACGTTTCAAAACGAAGAATAAGTACTTTTAATTATGTTTGAATTATTGCTTCAAGTTGGACAAAAAGAAATTATTAAAAGTAATGAAATAGTATGAGAAAACTTAAGTTTACGTTATTTTAAATGTAAAATATAACAGGTAAATTAAAAAAAACTTAACATGTATAACAAAAGAGTGATCTTTTACAAGTGTTGGCAACCCAAAACCTAAACATATGATTTTTGAACTGTCATCCAGGTAAAAACCTATCGTGAACAGACTCGATAACAGTAGCTACAGTAGCCCCATGGCTTCTTTGGTGCTGACTGACAGCTCACAGCTGACAGCTGATGGCTTTGAAAAGCTACCGGACCAAATTATGTATCCCTACGCCAAACCATATGATCTTCAAAAAACATGTGTTTAGCAGCTGTCACTTCTGACAGTCAAAATCTAGGTATATACCTAACTGTTGACTGTCAGAAGTCAGCTGTGAACTGTCAGTAAGCACCAAAGAAGCCATGGGGCTACTGTACTGATAGTGAGAAATAGTGACAAAAAGAATCCACCAGTTTCTCGACAGTCGTATGGACTTTGATGGTGAAAAGAAGAAAAAAAAAACTAGAAGGGAAAAGAAAAACAAAAGAAGGGAGATTTGTGTCCACACATAAGATCGTGACCTTGGGGTTTTAAAGTGATTAGAAGCTATCAGTGGACTTGTTCTCCTTCTGGGTGTTGGATTAACAATTTCGGATGATTTTAGATAGCGCTACGGCCGTTAATAATCCCCGTTCTTGTCATGTAACGTGATAACGTCGTCAAATGTCGTTAAACATGGTTTATTTCATCTGTTAATTTGTCGTTAAACGTCGGTACCGGCGTTAATACAGACCTATTCTGATAAGAAGAACCTTATCTGACAACTATAAAAGTTACTACAGTCCAATTTTCATAGGAATAACCTTATCTGACAGGTAGAAAAGTAATTAGACCTACTTTCACGTATTCATACGTCAATTCATGTGATCCGCAGCTGTCATTTTTAATAGATATTATAAATATTTAAAAAATAACTCTAATAATAGTATAGTAAAATGTTATCAACGTTATCATATTTTTAAAGACCTTTTTACGAAAAACGTTGTCTGTATATTTTTAAGCCTTTGAAGCCATTTTATAACGGTAGTTGTTTTAGTGTGAATGTTTTCTAAAAGTTATTTTTTTTCTCAGCTAGCTACCAGCCTACCACCCATCCAGACCATCCACATTTCACTTTCGCTAATGGGGTAGAGATGAAAAAGGTCAAATTCAGAGTAAGTGCATTTGCATTCGTGTAGTGGAAGGGTGGAAAACAATTTAGGAATTTGAACTCCAAACTCTCATCTCCGGAAAACTAGACTCGGTGAGCCTGACGTCCAGCCCACTTGCCCACATATGCGGGCTAGTAATACAAATAGCAAAGGCATCAGATTCGTCTTGTCTGGTGTTGGTGGTGGTGCGATATCGGGGTTTGAATCCCGGACGGACTGAATTGAGTTTTTATCTTCATGCAAATTCCGGCACACTTATTTAATTTTTTACCTTCCTCATAACTCATTTCCCGGACTGTAAAGTCACAGCATAATTGTATTTAACTAGCACTTTCTAAACTAATTGATTATATAAATGCATGACTTACAAACTAAATTAATTATTGAAGAAGCGCAACATCTGTTCCCCGACCGTCAATTCATCATTGTTAAACGGGAAGCCCCGATTTCACCAATAATAAACTTTTCAGCCGTGTCGGGAATCAAATCCGGTACCCTTAGCTCTAAAGCTAGAGTACTTAATGAGTTTTGGAGTCGGATTCCAAAACTATCAAAACGATTAAATTTAGGAATTCCACCAAAAATATATACATTTCGAAACTTATTTTCTCCTAGGTAACGATGTCTTACTAATTACACTCCCCACCCACCCAAATCCTCCCCGAAGCCCACAACCGAACTTATCCGAGCATTGCCGAAGTTCAATACCAACCTTATGGATGCATCCTCGTTACCTTTTCTCTCCCTCCACAGCCAACCGACTATGAAACAGGTAACTGCCAAAGAACACAGGCATCCAAGATACCACACTTTCCATTGAGTCGAAGGAAAATAAAAACTATTAAAAAAGGGGAGTTCGATTTTAATCATAAATAAGATATAATTTATATTCAAGCAAAGCCGTAGCCAGCCAATGGTTTGGCGGGCACATCCCCCAATTGCCATAGGTTAGACATTTTTTTAAATTTTAAACACCTCTAGAAGCTCTCTGAAGTGTTTTTTTTTTGTGGTAATACGGCCCCCTAATTTGTACTTCCACCTTAATTTTGATATTGTTTGAACCATAAATAAAGCCATATGTACTTTATTCATAACATTTCGGTAGGGAGGGTTTAAAACCCCAACCTCCCCCCTGAGTACGGCCTTGTATTTAAAACTGTTTTATAATAAGAATATTTTGCAAGGAACGAGCTATATGAGATTATTTATCAAGATGAAAGTAGTTAATGGAAATTGGGAGTTAAGATATTAAAATGTAAAGGAATTAATATTAACGTAAACCAAAACTACTCCTTAAGAGTTGAATTTTTATGTCAAAAATTAGAAGGATGATGACTTGAAAAGTTAAGTTATTGAAAATTATATATGATCCTATATAATTTTCAATAACTTAACTTTTCAAGTCATCATCCTTCTAATTTTTGACATAAAAATTCAACTCTTAAGGAGTAGTTTTGGTTTACGTTAATATTAATTCCTTTACATTTTAATATCTTAACTCCCAATTTCCATTAACTACTTTCATCTTGATAAATAATCTCATATAGCTCGTTCCTTGCAAAATATTCTTAATCAATTTCTCCTTACTAAAGATATAATGAATATAAATACAATGTTTTATAATAGTTTAGTAATCCTACCTAATCAGGGGAGGCAGAGGGTGTTCAACACATTTATTTAACTGTTTGTATTAAATAGTAAAATATGTTTTTGTTTTCTGCAGCACTATAAATACTATCAAGGTCTTATCTAGCTTCGAAACAGGATGAGTAGTGACGGTTTTAAGAAAACGAACCAGCGTTTGCATGGAAAAATTATAGAAAACTTCAGGTAGGATAAAAATGTACCTTTATTTCAGCTCGTCCATGATAATCTATATTTTGATAAAATCTCTCGTTTCAAGAGATAAATTGACTTTCTGGGGGGGTAAGACTTTTGTGTTTATCCTGATAACTCAATTCGTACTATACATACTTAAGAATATCAGATTGAAATCAAATAAATTTTGAAATAATCATGAAAAATATACAAAGTTCGTTAAAAGAAATAGATTATTAAATAATAATTATTTATAGTATAATTATTTTAATTAAAGGCTAATAAGTATGGTGTTGTGAAAAAAATTAATATACATACTATAAAATGTATGTATATGCCATTTTAAAAGTAATAAGTATGATCTGAAAAGATTACAACACAATATAAACCCACATTTCATCAGTTTTACCCCTCAGAAATATTTCCACTAAACATTAAACGTACTGAAGGCTAGCAGAGTGGTTACTCTTACAAATCTAAAGTCTTTGAGCGCGCGAGGTGCAATGGACATTGAAATCGAAAAAAAACAAGAATAAAAGAAGGTTCCCTCCAGTCTCTGGCCGAACCTGAAGAAAGAAAATACAAGTCTATTCACGTTTTCCATTCCATCCAATCCACTCCATTCCAGTGTCGGCAACGGTCGATGTTACAAGTTTTATTCTTCACCGGTATCTGTGATTGTCTGCGCCCAACAAAGCCGTTACACTTTTCTCTTTTCAAACCGGACGAAATTATTTAGCGTGACTTAGTGCCAACACCTGTTAGTGTGATGTGTAGAGTACATACAGTGCGTGAGGGAATATTCCAATCGATTGGAACAGTCGACTTTTTGTGTGTTCCTTCGTTCATTCCAAATTTAAATTTCTGACGGAAGGAATGACGACACGTGGTTTTTTTTTTCATTGTTGACAATAACCACACCTATTTATATTTTTATCGATAGTTTCATTGTGATTAAAAATAAAAATTAAGTTCCAACCAATATAAGTGGAAAAAGCTGGACTCTCAGTGAAAAGAATCATCATCATCATCATCATCATAATTTGGAATTTCGAAACCGTAAGTTCGTTTGAATTCATTATGAGAGTGTTTTTGTTTCTACTTATTTGGTTTTCTTTCTTTCTGGTTATCTGCTGCAACAATTGGTCGAGGCCACATTGCATTAACTTATGATTAGTTGGGTAACGAATTGTTTCGGTCACGAAGAAGAGAACAGATTCTTTCTTGACGTTCATGTGATGATAATTCTCCACCCTAGCATGACCGGCATGAAAGCGAAAACTATTTCTATAGCCACGCCAACAGGTGTGAAATTTAAGTGTGTTTGTAATCGTTATTTTTCAACATGTATATTGGAAGTACGATTCGATTTTCATAGGAATGGCCCCTAGAAAATTTTACATCCATTATTGTTTCCTGACTGAAGCCTGGGCCAGTTTTCCTTTAGTAAATACAAACACGTATTTTTGTTTAAAATTGAAAACATTTTACTTTATTATTATTATTATTATTATTATTATTATTATTATTATTATTATTATTATTATTGCTATTTAATATATATTGACACTATCTATTAAAAATGACAAGCAAGTCACACGACTTGACGTATGAACACGTGAAAGTAGGTCTAGTAACTATTTTAGTTGTAATGTAAGGATTGGACCGTAGGGAAGCTCAGAGTTATGTAAAAACGTTTTGTGATTTTTGTGTAAATCTACCGTTATAAGACTTTTTTTAAAAGATACATTAATCACTTTTTATATGGAATCGGGAATCCTGTCTTAATAGAATCATTAAAGTGAAGGGGTCATGATAACCCTCATTTGACGAAAAAATATGTTAGAAGTGATTTCTGGTTGCATACCGCTTGAACTACAAGTTCAAACCATGAGGATAACTAATATCCTTGAATATTTTTACTTATTTTTTATGGCTAGATTTCAGGATTTTATAAACTTTTAATTAGTGAAAATACCCCATCTATATCAATGAGGGGGGTTTCATGTTTTTGCCCTGACCCCCTCAATTCACCGAAGTAAAATTCTCAAAGTAAACGCTTTTATATATATATAAATTAAATCGGTTTTGTAAAACTGCAGAAATAAGTTAGCTGTCGAAAGAAATTGCCCTTTACTGAACTGGCGGCTTTTCTTTGAATATTTTTGAAAATTAAAAATTTTGGGCACATTCTCTTTTCTCACTTTCGTAACGACGTGAATATTACAATCCAATTTTCATAGGAAGGTCCTTATCTGACAGAAAAGTCTAAATTAGATCTACTCTCACGTATTCATACGTCAAGCTTTCACTTTTGATAGATATTATCAATACCCTATTAAATAATAATAATATAGTAAATGTTATCAATGTTAACCGTAAAAAACATGTTTGTATTTTCTTAATGGTTCTTCCTGCGTAAATTGTATTGTATTGTATATTTCAACCCCAACTGGATTGGAAGCAAGGTCTATCAAGAGGTCCACTCTGCCTCAACGATTTTGACCAAAGTTGAGGATACCCGTCCAGCCTGTTCGCTGATGTATTACTCATTCGTGTTAAAGAGCAAAATAAAAATCAGAAGAAATGTACCCGCATTTTTGAGAACACATACAAGTCCATAAGAACAATAAAATAACCAATTAACACTGCACTTGATTATATTTTTAAGTGTTTATGTTGCAAATGTCGTCATTTTTCCTTGATAAAACTTTAGCACATGTTCAATAATGTTAAAAAAATGTATGTAAGATTTGTCAAATATTTTATTCTATAAAACATATTTGATGGATCGGCCATATAGACTGACATATTTATTTTATCAAATAATTTTTAAAGAAGAAACATGACCGTGTAATAAATATCACTCTAAGAGGGTGTGTGTGTGATTAACACAACGGGTGCATGTAGGGACAGCAGCCATGTCAAACCTCTTGTAAAACGTAAGTCACTTGAACTCACCAGAATTAGGGACCACCCAAGAGGTCGCAAGACTTTTACTGTACTGGTGGCACCCTTTAGTCAAGGGTGCCAGTTACAGCGTCTTACTACCCGTCCGGGATATATGGATAAAACAATTCAATTTTCATATGAAGATCCCTTGAGAAAACACAAACACATTTTTGTTGTGGTCAACACTGACTTTTATTATCTTTTTCCTCTTCAATTTAAGTTGCCTGAACAAATAGGAATTCCTTCTGTAAAACCTAGAATATACAGGGAATTTTATAATAAGAAAATAGTGGCAACCCTGAGTCCCTGGCCATTGATGTGAATTGGGTAAATAACCTGTGGGTAAGGTAAATATAAATGGGTACCTACCTACCCATTTCTTAAATACTCACCCAAAAATAGTGTTTAAAAAAAATCTAACACTGTATCACTAATTTTTGTTGGAACTATATTCATCATCATCAACTGTTTCCATCCTGTAGCCGAGTCAGTTTAGTAAAATGCCTCCATATTCCTCTAATTGCTTTCATTCTTCTCTTCTCACTTACACACTTTCTGTTATCTGTTCCTCCCATGTCTTTCTTGGCCTCTCTTGCTTCATCTCCATCATCCTCTCCTTCTCCATCCTTATTACATGAATTATCTTAAATAACTTTAAGGTCAAATTTAAAAGAGAAAATCACTCAGCAGATTCAGCTGGATTCACAGTAAAAAGAAAAAATCGCTTGGCATCAGAAATGGCTGCAAAGTTAAACTATTTGATAAAAGAATGAAAATGGTTAGCTCAAAATCTTATTCCCAAGGCAGGTATAGATGAACATGAGCCCAGTTCCATATCTACGAAGTTTAGAATGCTAGAAGACGAGAAAAGTCATAAAGAAACATCGAAATATAAAAGTAGATTCAGAAACAGAATAATTTGAAGATGAATCAATCCCAAGTGATTCTGACCATGAAGTCTGATTCAATTTCCGATTCAGATGAATATAACAATAACGTCATTAAATACTGAATAGCTTTGGTATCTCTTTAGTATCGTAAATTAATGAGTATGCATAGAAAATGTCCATGCTGGATGAAAATTAATTATTGTGTTTTTTACTTGTATTGATGTACCGGTATTTAAAAAAAATCATATTGAATGGGCTCAGATTGAGCAACTGTTCTACTGGTCATCTTGAAATACTGACTTTTAAAGATATTGAGCTAAATACTTACTTTTTCATTACAATATATTTCATACTATTCCGTTTGGTCATAATGTCATGATTAGTTTTTTTAGCACCGCGTCTTACTACCCGTGTAGGTTAAATGCTTGTGTACTAATTACGCTAGTGGTTTTAGGGATTAGAAAGGTTATATTTAGAGGAAATGTATCCGAATTTACGTGGAGGGAGGGTTTAAAACCATTTAGGAAAAAAACCACCCTCAGTACACTTTACCGAGATTTGAACCTCGATCTCCCCGTCATCAGCAGTCTAGTCTACTGCAAAATTAGCGCGTAAAATCATGCGGTCACCGAAGCAGGTAGTGTTTATAAACTGTTTATGGGTAAATAAGCAGTTAAACCTGAAGAAAAACTATAACTACCCGCAAAAATACCCATTTTGGGTAAAGATTCGGGTAAATACAACAAAAATAAATACCCGGGTATTTCACATCACTGACCCTGACAATATCAGCTGAAGCTATTTTTTGAACACCCTTTAATTCGTTTTGAGCACCTTGTAGACGCTTATCAGAAACATTTTATGGTTTTAAATGTGAGAACGAACAACTCTAGGGTTTTTATTATGGCGCTTTCGAGGGAAATCTCGGCAACGGAGAACATTAGGCAGGTCTGTTCTTAGCGAGCTGTTGATAAAAACAGTTCCTTTGGTCGGAACATGGAATCTAAGAGGAAGAAGCTAAGGTCCCCGCCCACTACAACGTCCTAGATGTCCAAAAACCTGTGTTCTCCACGATGTTCTCGCAGTTATCTCTTCATCTGTTTTATATTTCCAATGGCGGAGGGTTCGGAGAGCATGTTAGGCCCTTGTACCCGTTGAGTGCAAGTCTAAAACCTATTTTGTGGGCGGGAGGTGGAAAGGTTTGGTGTGGCTTCACAACCGACCAAAGTATCCTTCCGCACCAACAAGAACAGATGGATCACGGAAACCGTAGATGGTGCTAGGTACTGGACAGGCCTTGCGGAAAAATCATACGTTTGGAAAAATCAGTTTTCTCGAGAACGAGTGAAATTTTTATGTTAATATTTTCAACACCCCTTCTAAGATAATGTATCGATGTTTATTAATTGTTACATTTTCTTATTTTTCGTTATGAAGCTGGCAGTTTTCTATTGAAAAATGTCAATTTTATCGATATTTGATCACTGTTAAAACTATACAGGAGGTGTGTGTATAAAAAGTATAACTTAATCAACATGCTTCTATTCTTGAACAAACCGTTTCTGAAAAGAAAATTGCAAAACAATAAAAATTCTTGAAGATAGCCGTTTGTTCCCATGGCTCTGCATTTCCACGCCAAGTGAAAAGGGCCGATCGCCTTAAAATGGCCGCCTTGCTAAGCGCGAGAAATTGTCTCGCAGACGTTCAGTTCAAACGCAATATTTAATTCTACAATGCGTTATTTCAAAATATGGTTCACAACAAAATAAATTCAAGAGATTCCAACAGGGCTCTTTTCCCTTAACAACCCTATATTCTGAGTTTTAAAAATAGAAAATAAAAATGTGTGAAAATGTGACATCAGCTCATTTTCAACGACTTTGACTATTTTTGTGGAGCAATGAGAAAAGAGCTCTAGATTTATCCTTCCTCTAACAAACAGAAATTTTTTGACAGGCCCACAACAGAAAATGTTAAGATATTTTAGAACTACAGTAGCCCCATGACTTCTTTGGTGCTGACTGACAGCTCACAGCTGACTTCTGACAGTCAACATTTAGGTATATACCTAAATTTTGACTGTCAGAAGTGACAGCTGCTAAACAAATGTTTTTTGCAGATCATATGGTTCGGCGTAGGGATACATAATTTGGTCCGGTAGCTTTTCAAAGCCGTCAGCTGTGAGCTGTCAGTCAGCACCAAAGAAGTCATGGGGCTACTGTAGCAGCGAGCTTTCCTCTTTACTTTGAGATACGAAGTTTCGTAGTTTTCGTTCTTCCATCTTTTATTGACATGACAAAGGGTGGTTGTAAGTGAAAGGCGAAAGAGAATATAAGCTTAGGTAAATTAGAGAAGTAGTTGTATAAAACGACACAGACCATTGTATTTAAAACCGTGTGGCCTAACAGTGACTGATGCTTTCTCGCTGACCGAGGCGGCCGCCTTAAGGTCTGTATTTTTACAGTTTTTATATCAAAAATGTTTGTGGCCAAATTTAACTATAATATAGTAGAACAGTAGGACAGTAGGACGTAGTGCGAAACAGCACACGAAAAAAACACACACACAACTGATGCAAACAATCAAACTATTTAACAAACCGCGCATCAGCGTTTAATTGTACAAATATTACGAATTCGTAAAAAGCTGGTTATGTTTAGCGCCGGAGAAGTTAAGGTCGTCGTTGCGACACTTGGTTAAGTTTAGTCAAAACAGCGACCACCTTTATTTAGAAACTGTGTGTGCTGGGGACTCTTTGTTATCCAAACAAATAACAAACTTAGTATTTTGTGTCGTGCCTTCGCTATTCGTTGTTTTACTTTTACAAGCACACGGATAAATATTATTACTATTGATTTTAAATCACAGTTTGTAGAAACAGATGCTTATTTATTTTAAACACCAACTAGAAACACCATCTTCATAGAAAAAACACAACCAGTTTTACATGACAAATTCCTGTATTGTGTGTTTTATATTTAGAAGAAGACCCGTCTCAGAGGCGTAGTTGGCTAACGCGTTAGTTTCGTGTTGAGCTGGACTGCCGAGGACGGGGAGATCGAGGTTCGAATCTCGGTCGGGTGAACTCTGGGGGTGGTTTTTCCTAAATTGTTTTCCACTCTCCCTCCACGCAAATTTGGGTTCACTTCCTCTTACTTCAATTTTCCCAATTACTAACCCATTAGCATAATTAGTACTTAAGCGTATAACCCGAACGGGTAATAAAGACACGGTGCTAAAAAATAAATAAAAAATGATATCTCGCCTCGGTGGTCGATTGTCTTAAGACGTCACTATCTCAATAGAATGGATTGTCGGGGACTTGGAGGCCGGGGCTCTAATTCCGGTTGGGTGTACTGAGAGTGGTTTTATCACTCATCGATTTTTATTCTTTTTCGACAATTGAATTTATATACTAAAATTATTATTTTAAACATATTCATATGTTTATATTTAAATACCCCCCCTCTGTCTCTGTGGCCAGAGTTCCTAGTTACAGTTCAAGAGCTCTCGGGTTCGATCCCCGGCACTTACAGAGTTATCTGTGAAGCACTGAGTTCTGTAACTGGGCCAACTCAGCCTCGGGAGCACACAATGAGGAGCTACTTTAATGAAAAAGTAGCGGCCCCGGTCTAGAAAACTGATTTCAGTTTTCAGATTAACGGCCGGAGGGGCTCGTTGTGCTGACCACATGACACCCTCTATCCGCAGAAGTTGGCACTATCTTCGCCAACAGACGGTGTTGCCGCTCGGTCTGTATTGTCCGATCGCGGGCTGACGCAATAGAGAGTGTTTTATGTGTATATTTAAATATTTAAACTAAACGCCTTCACGCAAATACACAGGTACATTTCTTCTAAATTATACCTTCCCGATTATTACCCCACTAGTAAAAATATATGAATAACCCAAACGTGTGTTGAATTGTAGGGCCAAACTCTCCGCTATAGAAACAACAAAAGATACTGATACTTCTTTAGCCAATTAAGTAATGTCACTATTTAAAAAAAAATTAGTTTGTTATTTTCACGAATTCCGACCGTGAAGAACTCAAGGAAATATAACATATTATGAAAATATTACAGCTCTAATTCATTCAATTGTTTGTAACACAAATAAAACAAACGAACGACGCACGCAACAATTTGCTGGAACCGAGTCCTAGGTCATGGTCGGTGAATGCGAGAGTCCAAGGTCGCTCGTTCTTACTCAACTGATTAACTTAAGGCCTTTTTGGAAGAAGAAAAAAACATTCGTAGGGACACTCAAAATATTAAGCTAGTTTAAAAAATATATAATATTATTTTAGAACCGCGTCTTACTACCCGTTCGGATTCTACGCTTAAGTACTAATTACGCTGATTGTTCAAGTGATTAGGAAGGCTATATTTAGAGGAAATGTACCCGCATTTGCACGTGTTTTTTAAAAAAAACCTCATTACACCCAACCAAGATTCGAACCTTGATCTCCCCGTCATTGGCAGTGTAGTCCACTGCGAGAGTAGCGCGTTAGACCACGCGGCCACTGACGCGAGTATAATACAGGGTTATTCAAAAGTAAGGGTGCCAAACAGAAGGCCTGTAGTGAGAGTGTTGTCGAAGCTAACCGGTAAGTAACGGATTGAACGGGAGGAGAACGGCATAAAGTCCTTGCCTGGGTACGGTAACTGTTCCTCGATACCGGAATACCACCCGACCGGTGCGTTGGTTCGGACAAGAGGATTTGCCAATGTTGCTCTGGCCTCCAAGAAAAGGATGAGTGAGCATCGATGGTCGATGTTTTCAAAACATCTATGTTTTGTTTTCGATGTTCGATGTTTTTCACCATCGATGTTTTGAGACCTTCGATGTTTTACTGTACTATCATTATTATTAGCACCGCGTCTTACTACCCATTCGGGTTATACGCACTACTGTACTATCGATGTTTTCTTTTGTAGATTCAAAGTTCAAACTAGGGATGGACGTCGATAGAAAAACATCAATGCAAAAAAATAGAAATTTAATCGGTTTTAAAGCAATTTCAAAACACTTGCTGTATACCATCGTTTGTAAAAACACGAATTGGTGAACTACCTTAACCGTCCTTCTATTTGGATATTAATTTAGTAATAATAATAAGTCTACAAGTTTTGATGTTAAAAATAAAAAAACATCGATGATTTGGGGGTAGAAACATCGATGTTTTTTATATATTAATTTAATAATACTTTGTGCTTATCACAGCAATCACTAAACAATATTCATCTTCTAAGTTTAAGAGGCTCAATGTTTTTTAAGATAAAACATCGATGGTTTAGGGTTAGAATCATTGATGTTTAGAGACCGATGTTTTGCTATCGACAGTCATTCTTACTCCACGATCGCCAGACTTAAGGGTGTATGACCCAAAATTAATAATATCATAATTATATGTATATATATTAGTAGGTCTTTTTAAACCAAACTTGGATCAATATATTAAATATAAATTAAATGTATATACCCCGCGACTTGTTTATGTATGCATACATCAGGGACATCGTGTACGTGCCCTCATAGCCACGGTAACTGAACGACCTTAAACAACGGATCTCTGTCGCGGTGGAATTGATACCCGAGGATATGCTGGGACGTTTCTGGACCAAACTGGACTATCGTCTAAACGTCCGCCGTGTAACCAACCAACGGCGTCCACATCGAACACCTCGAGTGATTTTGAATCTTAGAGAGTTCTTCTGTCTTTTAGTGTCATTATTACTACTACTACTACTACACATACACATCTTGTCAGAGGTGAAGGAAGGGTTTAGCAATCAGATAAATCTGTGCCGGGACCGAGGATTGAACCTTGGACCTCTAGCACGTCTGACACCTTACCCCCTAGACCACCAGGTCACCTTTTCGTGTCATGATGGTTGTTTTGTGTCAGTTCATTTAAGTATAGAACCGTTTCACTTTTGCACCATTACTTTTGAATAATCCTGTAGATAAAACTGGGATTTTAGAAGGAAATAAAAGTTTCATTCGGCCACATTCTACATTTTAAGGTTTTTAAAATAAAAATTAGAAAAAAAAGGTTTTTTTTAAAAAAACAAAATTTGATGTAACCACATTCTAAATTTACCGTTTTTTAAAAATATTATAGAAGAATTTAAACTTTTAGAAAAATAATTGTACCACAAATTAAATTTAAAGTCTTTTAAAAGATTTAATCGAAAAAAAATAGGCCTTTTGGAATTTTTTTTTGTAAATCACCACAATATAAATTTTAAAGTTTAATAAAAAAATATATAGACCTAATATGGAAAAATAACTCATGGATTCTTTTTTTTTTGTCTTGTCCTTTTTAACGTTTGGTATCGTCCTTCATTGACCAATTCAACCCAAATTTGGTAAACAGAAGTGTTCAATCCAATATAATACCTGCGTCGATGGACGAGGGTCTATTGCAGACAACGAACCCAGGGTCTATTGCAGGCAAGAAACCCAGGTCTATTGCAGACAACGAACTCTGAGTATATTCAGACAACCAGCCCAGGGTCTCCAGATCAGACATCCTCAGCCACTGAGGAGGTTTAGAAGGCGGAGGCCACATTCCTCCAGACACTCCCTTTCTCCTTGGTTCTCCTTGTTCTTTCCTACCAGTAGTACTAAGCCCCCCTGAGGGCACACCATCTCATTAACACAACCACTAATTACTGTCAAGACAACCTTCTATGCCACGAGCTTGTCCGGAGTATTACAAACACAGCCTGTTCCGACAAAATGAACACCTTTGGTACTTTACACTTTTAATAGGAAGGGCTAGTAAAGTCACTAGATCTACAGTATTGTCAGTCGTAACCTGCTACAGTTTTAATAGGAAGGGCTAGTAAAGTAACTAGATCTACAGTACTGTCAGTCGTAACCTGCTACACTTTTAATAGGAAGGGCTAGTAAAGTAACTAGATCTACAGTACTGTCACGTAACCTGCTGTGGCCGTATCGTATAAGGCGTCACTCTCGCAGTAGACTAGACTGCCGAAGACGGGGAGATCGAGGTTCGAATCTTGGTCGGTTGTACTGAAAGGGGGGTTTATCCAAAATTATTTCACACTCTTCCTCCAAGTAAACGTGGATACACTTCTTATAAATATAACCTTCCTAATCCCTAAAACCATAAACGTAATTATTAGGCTACATAAGTGTATTAACCAAACGGTTAGTAGGCTAAGATGCGGTGCTAAAAAAAAAAGTCACGAGGTCACAAATGATTTTTAAAAAACACGAAAAAATGAAAGAAAACACAATGGAATTTTTTTTTTTAACTGAGGAACTATCTGAACTTGACGAAAATGACACACGCTCGGCTGAGCGCCAGTCGCTGCTCTACAGGGAAACACTGCATCCCGTGACCGCGACTCGACACCTTTTTTAAAATATTTTTTTAGCATCACGTCTCGCTACCCGTTCGGGTAATACGCTTATATACTAATTACGATAATAGTTTCAGGGATTATGATTGTTATATTCAGAGGAAGTGCACCCACATTTTTCGTGGAGGAAGAGAGGAAAATAATTTTTGGAAAAAACAATCCTCAGTTTACTCGACCGAGATTTCGAACCTTGATCTCCCCGTCATCGGCAGTCTAGTCTACTGCGAGAGTAGCGCGTTAGACTATGCGGCCACCGAAGCGGGTTCGAAGCACCTTAACAACCCCTAATGGTCCAACACACAACGCAGCTCGATTCAGCCGGTTTGGTTCTATGTTCTAATGTTACGGTTCGGCCAGGCTGACAAGCTAGCGCGTGATTAGCAGATAGCTGTCGTTGATTGCTGACGAGGAGGCTACGAATCTTAGCTCAGTGAACTGAGGGTGGTTTTAACAAGCGATTTATTGCTGTGGTTTTCTCATCCTCTCTCCACGCTAATGGTGATTCTTATTTGTAAAGGCCTACTTTCATTTTAATATTGAATTATTTTATCATATCATTTATATATATATTTTTTATAATCTTACCAATTAAACCAGGCCGTTAGTAGAAAATGTGCTAAACCTATCGATATTAATAAAAATGTCAAAATGAGAAGTTTTCCTAGCACTCAATGAACCAACACATAGTAATATTGCCTAGCGCCTGTAAACTAGACTATTACGGCTCGAGCGCGCGCGAGTTTTAAAAATAGAACCAGTTCTATCTTTCAAGCGCGCGCGCTCGGTCGCTCCAGTCTGGCCGTCCCCTTATGCTGGTTCCTCTACACACCCTTGTGATGGTAGTCGCCTTTTGGATGGTTAGGATGTCTACTTCATTTACCTGTAGACAGGATCGGTGCACAGATATAATTTAACACGCTTTCAACTGCGAGCTCAGAGTAACAATCGTGTACGTCTAGTTTCTTGAGCTGGAGAAAAGAAGCAAATTAAGGTTAAGTGTTTTTGCAGTTTTTAATGGCAAAACATTCTTTTACCAAATAAAATCAAATATTGCTCCAGTAAAATTATAAAGAGTTCCAATTTTCCTCTGATGGTGATATCAACACTTGTATAAAATGTATCTAATGAAGTAATATTTTATTTATTTGGTACGAATTTTTTTAAAAGTATAAAAGCCGCAAATGTACTGAACTGGACTCACGCTCACTTCCGTCCAACCTTAATCAGTTGTGATAAATATTAAGGGTACAGGGGAATAAGAGGCAAGTCGCATTACAAACATTTTCAAGGACAACAACTTTTATATCTCAAACCTCACAAGGAGCCCAGCAAATACCTTTTTTAAATAATTTAAATATGACAGAGACCTCTTTTAACCATAATATAAAGTACATTAGAAAGATATTATGATTGTCTAACAGATGGCAGCACTAGCTCAATTTGAGTTAAAATCTGACTATATTCTTTTTCCTCCTGTATCCTTCATAATAATTATGTCTTATTATAAAAATTATGCTAGTCCTTACAAAATGAAAACTGGACTTGAGCCCTTTCTATCCGACCATGGACTAGATGTCCATCCCCTCAATGTCCACCTGTATTTATGACGTACTTGGTGGCGATGTCAAGTCGCGTTGGGGTAGTGGTATTTAATGTACAGGNGACTCAAGATGCCTCTCGACCAGATAGGAAAAGACGCCATAAACATGGAGTCTAGACTAGAGCTTGAGTTCAAGTGCATGTTTTCATAATTGTCAAAGCTTGTAAGTGCTTGTTAAGTTCTCCAACCCCTCGTGTTAGGGGATTGATATTCCCACACTCCTACCCCCCTTCCTCCTGACCCCTTTAAGAGGGTGCCAGGGAAACATTCCATTAGACAAGCTATGTGGAATATGTCTTTAAGGTGATGAAGGTGAGTTTTGGTCAGTGTTTTGTGCAATTTTCATAGCAAACACTTTCTTTTTTTTTTGTAAAATAGGTATAAATCAAATATTTATCCAGTAGAAACATAAGAATTTAATTTTATTCACGTGGCGATATCAACAGTTGTTGAATATATGTCAAGGTTGTCCTGGAATTTAATGACAACTTTTTCTCTTCATTTAAAAAGCTTTTCATCTAATGACGCTTTGCTCATGACAGATATTCAACAACTGTTGATATCAACGTGTGAAGGAAATTAAACTCTTATGTTTCTACTGGAGAAATATTTTATTTTTATTTTGCCGAACAGATGTTTGTTATATAAAGTACAAAATACTGCCCTTGACTCGTAATCCCCACACTCCCACCTTAAGAGGCTTAGGGATATGGATTGGTTTGACAATTTGTAGTCTAGTTCCTTTCAAGACATTATCCAGACTCGTGGCATTTAAGTGCTTAAGAGAGGGAAAAAAATGTGAGGTCGAAATGAAAGGAGGAAGGGAAGACACGAACTAAGGCCAGTTTTTCGCAGTTTTTAAAGCAAAAAAACTTCTCTTTTCAAAATAAATAACGTTTATTACATTCGAGTTATTTGACGTTGACAATAAATTAGGTCTATGTAGCGATATATTATATAAATAATATGAGAGTAATACGATACTTCACATGAAACACTGTGTCTTCAGAAAGGAAGAAGAGAGAAATGTGAAAGATCCTAATCGAGAATAAGAAGATGTCGGTGAATTTTACTACTTGACTAATTCTGCACCTAAACATTTAAACAAAATCGAGAGATTTTGTTTCTAGATCATCATGATGAACTGTTTCCAGCCTGTGGCCGGGTCTGTTTAATAAAATGCCTCCATCTCCCTCCGCCCTTCTACCATTCTTCCTCCTGCACTCTCTTCAACTCTCCTCCTCTCACTTGCACACTTGCTGCTATTTGTTCCTCCCATCTCTTCCTTATGGTCTATTCCCTTCACATCCATTAATCTTCTTGGAATCCTCTCTCCTTCCATCCTCATTACGTGTCCATACCATCTCATCCTAGCTTCCTCTACTATCTCATGTACACTTTGTACCCCAACTCTTGACCTTATCTCGTCTTCAATCCTAATCCTATCTCTTCTCTTTCTATATGTTAACAAAATACGTCGTCTAGATATGGTAGAATTAACATGAGATGGTTATACAGTGTTTGTTTTTTAAACACATTTATTTATACAGGGACACAAATAATACCGAAAACACTAAATAATGGAAACACACTGTAATGTTTATTTTAGTTTGGCCTTTAGGATGGTTTTCTTAAATATTTAATATATTTATTAAACGGAAAAATTGTAAAAAAAAAAAGCTTAAGCCGTGATTAAAAAAAGTTGTTTTCTGGAAAACCTGTAAAAGTCAGGTAATTTTGTAATTAAAAGGTTTCGTAACCATCCTGATGAAAGTAATGAACTAGCCCAAGCACAGTTAGAAACAAAAGTCAGTGAAAAATAAATGGTACTGCGCATCGCAAAGACTTTCTCTCGCTTTTGTCTTAAAATAGGCATTTACTAAAAAACTCGTAAGATTTGTGAAACGAAACAATAGGTTATACATTGTTGTAGAAACACTATACCAAACATCATAACTAAAATAATATACACTGTTACTTACTCTATGGCATTAGGAACTAGGAACATTGTTACAGAACAACTGAGAAAAGAGAAACGTCTTTGTCTACCAAAGATCATAAGAATCAAATTCATTTTCAAAGAGCTAAATTAGAAACTAGATATTTATACATTTATTTATAGCTCAGAAATTATTGGTTTTATAATAATATATTTCAAATACAATATTTTTTTATCTATTTCGTATCTTAAATAGTTGCGGAGAAATGATGAAAATTGGAAAATTTCCCCCATGTAAAGCATTCTCAAAGTCATTTTCATGAGAAAATGAGAACTGCCATCTTGTTTATAATGATAAACAATGTCTAGTTATAAAATTAAATCAAAATAGTTAGAGCGAATTTTGAGAAAATGGATTTTTTCTCGTTTTGCCCTTAATTAAAATACCCTTAACTTTTAGGGTTAGATATTTAATTCCGAAAACCCCTCGGGAAGACCTCATGAAAATCCCAGATACCTAGTTATAGCCCAATCGGTAAAATAGTTTCGGCTCTGGCCCAAGCTACAGACAGACAGACGGCAATGTTAAAACCACTTTTTTGGCTTCGGGGGGTCAACGTCGACATTTATCAAAATCTCGAGTTCGATTTTTTTGACGATCACAATATTCTCTCTCTGAGGTGTCGAGAGAAAGTAAAAAAGTCAGAATGAATTAGAAATACTCCTCGCTGGCTATGATGTGGATTTCTGCCAGATTTAACATCTAATCTCCTTAGCAACTGACTTGATTAAACGCTTTTCTATAATCCATCTACATTTTTAAATAGCATTAATTTATTCAACAAATCGAGGACAAATAAATTCCGTGTACTTAAGTCATGCTTCGGGGATTGTCCAAAAATCGGGGACAAATGGTCACAGTGACATTTTCAAGAGTCACGTAAGTTTCTTCATACGTGGATACGATTATGGGTAATTCATTTACTGAATGGTTTCACATATTTAAATATTGACAAACTAGTTTCTTGGTGGCTAGACACTTGTTTTTAATGGTACCTACAAGGTCATAGCAAATACAGTACTTAGAACAGATATAATAGCGGGTATTGGCATAATTGCACAAATCACCATTCCTTTCTAATATTACGTCAGACAATACGTTTGTCGTATTCTCGAATTGTTTGAATTTACTGACTGATTCATCTACTCAGGTGGGAGTGTAGGGGACGGGAGTTAAGGTAAGGGATTTTGAAGTTTTTATAGCAAGAAATTTATTGGCCAAAATAAATCAAATTTTGCTCTGGTAAAAACAGGAGTTTAATTTTTCTTCATACAGTGATATCAACAGTTGTTGAATATCTGTAATGAGCATGGCGGCGTTAGATGAGAAACTTTTTTAATGAAGATAAAAAGTTGTCATTAAATTCCAGGACATCCTTGACAGATATTCAACAACTGTTGATATCACCACGTGAAGAAAATTAAACTCTAGGTTTCTACTGGAGAACTATTTGATTTATTTTGGCCAAAAAATGTTTTATTATAAAAATTGCAAAAGCACTGCACTTAACTAGCGTTCGTTATACTCCCACCTTAAACATTCGGCTTTTGGCACTTTCTTAGGCTTAAAAATGCCTAAGTCCATCTATGTTCCTCCTTGTGGTTGAAGATTTAGGTGGCCTCACCTCGAATCCAGCTACTTTCTGTATGAATTTAATAATCTGATTTCTGGCTCATTCGTTTCTTTAAAAAAAATTAATTTCTAGCAACTTTTTTTTATACCTGTTCAAGTTATAAACATACTTACTAATTACGTTAATGAATTAACGATGAGGAAAGTTGAATGTGGAGAAATGTACTCGCATTTGCGTGGTGGAATAGTAGAAAAACATTTTGGAAAAAAAACACCCACAATACACCCGATAGAGATTCGAGCCCCGATCACCCTTTCATCGGCAGTCTAGCCTATTGCGAGGGTGACGTCTTAGACCATGCGGCCCTTGAAGCAGGTCTCGTCTTGTTAAAAGATGTTGCAATATTAATTATTAAACCTTGATTCTTTAATTTATATCAAAGTTTATTTTTATATTTTTTGAAGCTCTCGCCAGTATTGGTGGTCACGTGGTCTAACGCGTCACTCTCTCAATCGAGTGGACTGACGGTGATGGGGTGATAAGAAGTTCGAATCCCGATTGAATTGTAATGAGGGTGGTTTTCTTTAATTTATTTTTAACCCTCCCTCCATGAAAATGTGGATACGCTTCCTCTAAATTTAACCTACCTCATCCTTAACACATCGTAATTAGTACATAGGCATACAGCCCGAACGGGTAGTAAGACTTGGTGATAATTAAATAATTAATAATAAGCCTTAAGATACCGTTTAGTCCTATTTAAAAAAACCTACTTAGGTAGGTAATAGGCCTGCGATTAAAACCTGTATTCACATCCTGGTGCAGCTTTCTGTAGTTTCCATTAAAAAAACCAGTGGAATTGATGCCAGCTAAACCATTTTATTATAAAAAATTATAATAACTTGAAATTTAACCACGCGTATATGAAGAAACTATATCACGAATACCAAATTTCACTCTTGGCAAGTGAAGAACACCTGACTACATTTTCTAGTTTGAGTGTAATCTTGTAAATAAAATATCCCGGTTAGTTGGCCTCGAGAAGAGCTTCCTTTTTTGTGTCAAGATGATCGTATGTGGACATTTTGAAAAAAAAAAAAAGTAACGTTTTAGTTTCTAAAACGCGACATGAAATGGGACGTGACCAAAAGGCCAGTGTTTTTGCAGTTTTTATGGCAAAACTTTTTTTTTTTTTGCCAAAATAAATAAAATATTGTTCCAGTAAAAACATAGAATATAATTTTCTTCACATGATGACCTCAAAATTTCTTGAATATCTGTCAAGGGCGTTCTGGAATTTAATGTTAACTTTTTCTCTTAATTTAGAAAAGTTTGTCGGATAATGCCACGATGCTCATGACAAATATCCAGTTGATATCACCGTATGAAGAAAATTACTCTCCATGTTTGTACTGAAAAAAATATTTGATTTATTTTGTACAAAAAAAAAGTTTTGCTATAAAAACTACAAAAACAGTGACCTTTACTCGCTTCCACACCTACATAGCAATTTATAAAGGAGGGTATAATCCATACTATGATTTTGGTAGGAAGAACAGTAGAAGTTAGTTACCTAAGTTACTAGAACAATTTTAATGTATTCATACATCAAGTCATGTTATCTTCAGCTGTCACTTTTAATATATATATAATCAATGTTTATAAAATAAAACAAAATCGAGAAATGTTAGCAATATTGACAGCAAAGGAATATGTTTGCATTTTCTTTACTGTTATTATTTATCACCACGTCTTACTACCCGTTCGGGTTATAAGTACTAATTACGCTAACGGATTAGAAATTGGGAAGGTTGAATTTAGAGGAAGTGAACCCGCATTTCCATGGAGGGAGAGTGGAAAACGATTGAGGAAAAATCACCACAATTCACCCGACCGAGATTCGAACCTCGATCTCCCCGTCCTCGGCAGTCGAACTCAACACGAAACTAGCGCGTTAGTTAACTACGTCACTGAGGGGGGTTTATTTACTGTTCTTCCAACCAAAATTCACACTATATATATGCAGAGACGTAGTAAATATCCCCAAGGTATTGACAACGAACGACATCTTGTCGACACTGATGGTGCGGTTTACAGGAAGGAACCTGTCCTGACTGTATGCTGGCTTGGTACGGACGTTTTCTCCTCCTTCAACGGACCAGCAGTCCGTCCATCTGACGGCGAGGAGTCACAGAAAAATTACCACTGGAGAAGTTCCTTTCTCTCGCTCTCATACCTGGAATATGTAAACCGTGTTTCTAGCGCTTGTGCCCGTAAACAAAATATGACCGTCTTTAATGTCCAAATACAGGAGAAATGTTACTTGACATATGGGAGGTGTGATGGGATCATTTGATGTATTGGAGTGTAGTGTAGTGTTGCCAGTGTAATCAGAGCTTGTTACAACTGTACCTGTGATATGTTCTCCCCCACTCTGTCCCCATATTGACCAATCATACAAAGACTCTGCTCTACACACCTCACATGGGAATGTATCAGTGTAGTGTAGTGTTGCTAGTGTAATCAGAGCTTGTTACAACTGTACCTGTGATATGTTCTCCCCCACTCTGTCCCCATTTGACCAATCATACATAGACTCTGCTCTACACACCTCACATGGGAATGTATCAGTGTCGTGTAGTGTTGCCAGGGTAATCAGAGCTTGTTACAACTGTACCTGTGATATGTTCTCCCCCACTCTGTCCCCATTTGACCAATCACACATAGACTCTGCTCTACACACCTCACATGGGAATGTATCAGTGCAGTGTAGTGTTGCCAGGGTAAGCAGAGCTTGTTGAAACTGTACCTGTGATATGTTCTCCCCTACTCTGTCCCCATTTGACCAATCATATATAGACTCTGCTCTACACACCTCACATGAGAATGTTGATACCTGACCACCGAGTGATGATAACAATTTACGAGTTGCAGTTTCAACAAGCTCTGCTTACCCTGGCAACACTACATGAAACGACACTGTTTTTATGCAAAAGCGGACTATTTGATTGAGAGCGTAATTTTTTTTAGCCAATATGACAAGTGATTGATAGCGGAAGAATGTTGCATTCCAATTTTAAAAGAAAGAACCTCTAATCTTTTGCGACCAAAATTTATAATATCTTACTATATTATTAATATTGTTATTTTATAGGTAATGATAATATCTATCAAAAGTGACAGCTTCAGATTTAATGACTTGACGTATGCACATTTATGAACATTGTTTAAAGTAACTTTTGAGCTATTCTAAAAGATGCCAAGCAAATACTAAATGGTTAAAAAATAATATATCCAAGTTTAATAAATTTTTTTTAGTGGAGTTGTC
Organism: Timema bartmani; assembly: GCA_902151455.1. NCBI lineage: Eukaryota > Metazoa > Arthropoda > Insecta > Phasmatodea > Timematidae > Timema > Timema bartmani. The sequence goes on from CABFWB010001643.1 coordinate 62,992, forward strand.
TAACGCGCCCTTCACTAAACCAACTGATTATGTCATCACACGACTTACAAATTAATCCAAGAAAATTTCAGGTCTTCTTAATCGACCGTTAAAGTCTCCAAGTCAAAATGTTTTACCAAACAAAAACAGCATTTTTTTTAATCTCTTAAATATAATTTGGTTGCAAAAAAAAAGTACACGTAGTCTCGGGAGTCGAACCATCTGACCTTTGTCTTAGCGTTACAATGCACAACTAAATGTTTCCGGCTCGTTTCTCGTGAGCCTGTCTCATTTTTTGAAAATTTGAATAGTTTAAAGTTACTAATTTTTTTTTCCGTCAGGTGTACTGAGGACGGTTTTTCCTAAATGGTTTCTCACTCTCCTTCCATGCAAATGCTGGTATATTACCTCTAAAACGTTTCCTACCCCATTAGTAGTAATTATCATACATGCGTATAACCTATACAGGTAGTAAGACGCGGTGATGATAATATACATTTATATCTCACGGACAAATGCAATTAAATACATCGGATACAACCGATATATCGATTTAATTGTCTCGATATATCTTAGATTTAGTTACATACCACGCTATGTATGGTCAGTAGGTGAGGGGGGACAGCAGAGAAAGGGTGAAGGGAGATTGACAAGGGGACGACCTCGATCAGCATGGTTACCATGGCAACCTTCAGAGGTCGGCGACGCTACCCGCGGTCTAAACGAGGTCACGTGACCCCGATGTACCGGATCTGCGAGGTGTGGGCCCCCCCTCCCCACTTATGTTGGAGAGACAGGTGCAGACAAAGTAACACACATACCGGTCCGTGAGGAGATACGAGTGGGATGTGCTTCCGTCACTATTTCAGTAGATAAACTTGTACTGAAATATTGATCACTACTATCAAGAAATAACCGGAGAAACATTTACTCGTTCAATTTTAATAGAAGAGTCTTCCTTATTTGACACCTAGAAAAGTTACTAGTTATACTTTCATATATTCATACGTCAAGTCATATGATCTACAGCTGTCACTTTTGATAGATATTATTAATGCATATAAAATAACACAAATAATAAAGTTATTTTTACATAAAACCAATATTAATCTGTAATTAAAATATAGTAGACAATTTCATTATGGATTATTATATTCCAAATCAAGTTGAATCACTTTAATTACAAAATAGTCAATTTGTAATAAGTCGAATCATTTTAATTACAAAATACTCAATATGTAATAAAGTTGAGTTATTTTAATTACAAAATACTCAATTTGTAATCAAGTCGAATCATTTTCACTACAAAATAATAAAGTTGATTAATTTCAATTACAAAATATTATATTCTTAATAACGTTGTTTCATTTTCCGTTGTAAATATGCTATTGGGATTTTAAACATCTTAGATACGCACAAGCTTACCTCCCCCCGGTCCTGGGTGTCACGTGACCAGCGAGATCAAACATCCCTCACCCAAAATACAAAACATTTCGCTCTGTGGTTTGAGCTAATGGGAAAGTTAACGACGTGGTGATTCATCGCCGATGTTGACCAACTCTGAGTTTCACGTACCACAACGGAAAGCGCAAGAAGAATGTCTCAGTTACCAAATAAGGGAAAATATCCGACATCTGAGAGACTCACACAACCTAAGAATTGGCGACATAAAACGAAAATAACGAGTCACGGGTTGTGCACGGTTGCCCATAGCTGGGGGGGGGGCTGTGTGGGCCTAGCCCATCCACCCACATTACCCCATTGACTCGTGCATTAAAAATATATAAGAATGCGTAGTGGCGTGTGGTGGACGTCTGTTCTTTATAGTTGTCACTGTGACACGCTAGTCCTCTGACCACTGTCCTTGATAGTTGTCACTGTGACATGCTAGACCTCTGACCACTGTCCTTGATAGTTGTCGCTGTGACGCGCTAAACTTCTGACCACTGTCCTTGATAGTTGTCACTGTGACATGCTAGACCCCTGACCACTGTCATTGATAGTTGTCACTATGGCATGCTAGACCTCTGACCACTGTTCTCTATAGTTGTCACTATGACACGCTAGACCTCTGACCACTGTCCTCTATAGTTGTCACTGTGTCACGTTAGACCTCTGACCACTGTTCTGTATAGTTGTCACTGTGACACGTTAGACCTCTGACCACTGTCCTTGATCGTAGGAACAGGTTCCCAGAAAGAGCTGGTGACCTCCCTGGTTCTTATTTCCCATCAGACTGGTTCCAGCCAGACGTCACTACTGTTCCGGAAACTTTTGGAAACCTAGCACTGTTCCGGAAACTTTTGGAAACCTAGCACTGTTCCGGAAACTTTTGGAAACCTAGCGTGCTCGGAAACATTACAGTACACTAAAGTTATTGGAAACTTCGATGTTTTAAAATTCTCTGAAACCAATATTGGCAAACTTTTGGAAATAACATTCTTGAAATCTATTAGAATCTAATATAATGAGGTCGACCTTGATGGTCTTGGAGTAAAGTGCTGGCCTCAGGACCCGATGCTCGTGGGTTCAAACCTAGCCGAGGTCGACGGGCTTATCTAGAGCGATAAAAAAACAACCGTAGCACAACTGCCTTCAGAGGAGAAGTAAATCTGTCGCTCCCATGACGTTTGTGACATGTAAAATAACTCTGGAAGGTATGTGGAAATAACTTTCCAGGCAAAATTGGTAGACTCTTTCACTCTCGCTCATAGAAATTCTCATCTACTGATATATTCACTCGGTTTAGAAAGTGTACGTTAAATACCACAAATAAATAAATATTAGTTTTGAAGATATGCGTCCTAATAAAACTTCATTCACGGTAGGAATTACTCTCTGAAAGGTCTTTTTTCCTACCAAAATCCTACTATATAATAGATTTCTGGTAGGAAAAAAGACCTTTCAGAGAGTAATTCCTACCGTGAATGAAGTATATGTCCTAATGTTTGAATTTGTAATTTTTCTCTTTTCAAAAGATCTTTATAGTACAACTTTTTTTTTAAATTCATAATTAAAATATTTTCTAGATAAACTACATATAGTACTATATTTTTTTTATCTATTTACTCAAACATACATTTTCGAACATTCTTTCAAGTTTGGCTCGGCCACATAATAATTAATTTTTGATTTAATGTTTCCATAACCCTCTTAGGTGGACGCATGGTCTAAGGCAACATTTTTTTTGTTCTCGTACCCCCAGATATAATTTATTTTCAACCTTGTACCCCCGAAGTTGTTGTTGCTGCGTAATATGAGTTTTACATGCTCTATACCAGAGGTGATAACTTATTTTTAAATGTAGCCACAGTTGTGTGGCGAATGAGAAGCTATATTCGCCACATCGTGTAAAGAGTGAGAAATTAGGTTGTTCGATAGAACATTTAAAACGACACAAACTGTTTGAACAAGTTTATAAGAAACATGTACAGTACACGTTGACAAGCTACAACTTCCGCGGATGAAAAAGTTGAAAATTTAAGACAGTTTAAGTGCGAAATTTGACAGTCCTTTGGTTTGAAGACAGAGATGAAACGAAGTGTTGTTTAAAAGGAGTGGAGGGAAGTATGATATGGCAGCAAGGCCGTAGTAGGGGGGGGGGGGGAGGTTGGGGGGTT
>CABFWB010001643.1:66632-111439 GCA_902151455.1 Timema bartmani
GGAAGTTTGGGGGTTCAAAACCCCCCCAAAATTTTATGAACCAAATATATATGGCTTTATCTATGGTTCAAACAATATCAAAATTAAGGTACAAGTACAAATTAGTGGGCTGTGTTGCCATAAAAAAACATTTTAGATAGCTTTTAGAGGCGTTTAATATTTATAATTTGTCCTAGCCTTCGGAATTTAGGGGGCTATGTTGCCATAAAAACACTTCAGATAGCTTCTAGAGGTGTTTATCAATTTATAATTTTTTATAGCCTCCAGCAATCGGGGGATGTGCCTACCAACCCCCCCCTCCCCCGAAATTATTGGCTGGCTACGGCCTTGGATGGCAGTGTTGCTTCACTGACTCATTCAAAAAGAAAAGAAAAGTGGAATGTTTCAAACTTCAAGCAGGAAATATCAAGCTACAACCAGCACACGCCGTCAGGAAAAAAGTTTATTTTACTGTGAGAGCTGGAAAACTCGAATTCGCCACTTGTGGCGATTGGCGACAGGGTTGTCCACCCTTCTCTAACATACATCTAAAATTAATTACATAAAAAATAATGAGAAACGTATTTATGTATATATATATATATATATAAAATTTACTTACCCCTTAAGATGTATTCGCGTGCCCCAGGTTGAATACCACATAGTCTAAGGCGTCACTCTCGCGGTAGGCTAGACTGACAACGACAAGAAGACCGTGATTCGAACCCCGGCCGGGTGTACTGAGGTTAGTTTTCACATAATTACGTGTTTTCTAATCTCTTTCTCTCCGCGCTAATGCGGATACGCTTCCTTTAAATCCAACCCTCCTCGTATCTAACGTATCATCCGACTGGCTAATTATAGTGCATAAGCAAATAAACCGAACGGGTAGTAAAACTCGGTGCTAAGGAAAAGAAAAAGATTGAGAACTAACCCTGCTTTCTTTTGGTTTTGTGAATAAATTGATCTTATGATACAAACTATCGTTTACCTATAAATGTTAATATCAGAAGGTTATTATAATATTATAACAAGGTATTCAGATATTTCCCTAGATCCTACCTGTCCTGAGCTATACCTGTACTACTTGTCACTCCGCCCAGCTCTGCTCTCCTAATAAGGGTTCTTGTTTAATGCCCGCGTTGTATTAATTGATTATTCTAATGACTCGAAAAGGACGTTTACTAAGGTGGGTATGTGAGAAACACAAGCCAAGGCAAGTCAAAAAAAAAACATCTCTCTGGTCAAAATAAATTAAATATTCCTTCACTAGAAACCAAGAGTTTAATTCTCTCCACACGGTGATACCAACTTATTGTTGAATATCTGTCGAGGGTGTCTTGGAATTTAATGACAAATTTTCTCTTCATTTAAACAGTTTCTCATAATATAATTGCTGCCATATTCATGACAGATATTCAACAACTGTTGATATCACCATATGAAGAAGATTAAACTTTTTTTTATGTTTCTATTGGAGTAATATTTTATTTATTTTGGACAAACAAATATTGCCAAAAAAATTTGCCCTTTTCTACGTGCTTAACCACCTTAACGGCGTTGCCTACGTGTGACGTAACGACAAGCCAAGCCTGTATTTTGTTTTCTAAAAGTTTACCAACACAGCAATCCTACTATAGCACATTTTTCATAGGAAGAGCCTTATATAAACATATTTTTGTGGACAATATTAATAATTGGGTGACCTAGTGGTCCAGGGGTAAGGTGTCAGACCTCTGTGCTGAGGGTCCGGGGTTCAATCCTCGGTCCCGGCACAGATTTATCTGATTACCAAACCCTTCCTTCACCTCTGACAAGACGTGTATTAATCACAACTTGTGAATGTGTGAAATGCCAGGCCTCCACCGTGGTTCGGATCCCACGTTAAACTGTAGGTCCTCCATTTCATCACACAATCACCCCTACCATTACACATGAGCGTAAATGCGTATACCCGGACGGGTAGTAAGACGCGGTGCTAATAATAATAATAATAATAATAATAATATTTGGGCCAACTTTTTTTTCTCCGTGTCTTACTAACCATTCGTATTAGGCTTGCAGTCATCATTATTCGTGTTTTTACTAATTTTTTTTTAGCACCACGTCGTACTACTCATTCGGGTTGTACGCATGTGTAATAAGTCACCTGGTGTGTTTGGTATGAGTAAAGTCGAATTTAGAGGAAATGTACTCGAATTTGCGTGGAAGGGGAGTGGAAAAACCAATTTATGGGGGAAAAAACACATCTTCAGTACACTCTACCGGGATTCGATCTCCCTATCATCGGTAGTCCAATCTATTACTTTAAAAAAGACGCCTTGTACCATTCGACCAACGTTGTGGGTTTTCAACTCTTTTCCAGTAGCGTGATGAATGTATAACCAAGAAAGTCACTAAGTTATGTTGAGAGTGGTCGGATGGGCGGGGGATGGTGAATACAATCACCAGGCACACTTCCGCCAACAAACTTGACTAAAAAAAGAGAGAGAGAGAGAAATAAAAAAAATCGTCTGGTGCAGTAAATAAATTGCTCCGCTTCACAAATTCTACTTTCCATGTTTTTTGTTTTTTTTTATTGTTTTACTGCTGATCAGCGCATTCCGATAGTCAACAGTGTCGTGAGGGTATTACAGCAATAGACGTAGCAAGGCTGAGCTAACAAACTAACAGTTACTACAACAACATTGGGATTCATATCGAGACATTCTTTATAGGTCTATTTCAGCACTCGATTGCCGCGCTAACTTAACCTAGAACAAATGTAATCGAATTCGGCGGGATCTCTTTAAGATAAAATAAGATATCAACAGGGGTGGGGGGTGACCTGGTGGTCTAGGGGACTTCTGTGTTGAGGGTCCGGGGTTCAATACTCGGTCCCGGCACAGATTTATCTGATTGCCGAACCCTTCCTTCACCTCTGACAAGAAGTGTATTAATCACAACTTGTGAATGTGAGGAATGCCAGGCCTCCACCGTGGTTCGGATCCCACGTTAAACTGTAGGTCCTCCATTTCATCTCACAATCACCCTACCATTACACATTAGCGTAAGTGGGTATAACCCGAACGGGTAGTAAGACGCTGCGCTAATAATAATAATAATAATAATAATAATAATAATAATAATAATAATAATAATAATAATAATAATAACAGTGAAATAGGTTAGTATTGTTATTGATTATAGCCTATGTATAGAAATGTACAGCTGTAGTTAATGCAGATATGACTTGAGGTATGTATGTGTGTATGAAAGTATTAAGAGCAAGTCTCAGTCCACGGATAGCAGCTCAAAGCTTTTAAAACTGATTCCAACGTTGCAGTCAAATGAAGAGCGCAGAAAACCACGTTGAGCCAAGTTTTCTGTTCTAGCGTGTGATTGTAGGCTACGTAAGATGAGTTCTTAGCGCGCCAAAAATAATAAGAGAGAAAGTTCAAGTAAAAATGGTGTACACTCATTTCATTTTCCCCCTGTTTTATTCTTTAGATTGAAAAATTACACCTAGGCACGGGAGTCGAACCCGGAACCATTGGCTCAGTACGCCAATGGTGTCATCCCATGCCCAGGGTCATTCTTCACTCATATTTTAAGGCTGAGTTTGTAATAGCTCAGTGGTAATAGAATTGGTGTATTAAGCCAAAAGTCCCGGGTTCGATTCCCATGTTCAGGTGTCATTTTTTCAATTTAAATAATATGCTATTAAAGATATAAATATAACCGTAACTACAGTAGCCACATGGCTTCTTTGGTGCTCACGGCTTTGGAGCTCACGGCTGACAGCTTTGAAAAGCTACCAGACCAAATTATGTATCCCTACGCCGAACCATATGATCTGCAAAAAACATGTGTTTAGCAGCTGTCACTTCTGACAGTCAACATTTAGGTATATACCTGATTGTTGACTGTCAGAAGTCAGCTGTGAGCTGTCAGTCAGCACCAAAGAAGCCATGGGGCTACTGTACATTATTAAAAGAGCTTGGCTATTTAATCCAGTATTCCATGTTTACTAATTGTCTAACGCAACGCAGAGTAATAAGGTTTTTGATCAAATGTTTTTCTTTCTTCTTTTGTCATGTTCACCTTGTCCTTAGTTCTCATGTGTTTTTGGTCACCGTCCGTCCACCTGATATTATTTATAACACGCTCACGTGCCACCGGGCTTGCTCGAAAGTAGAACCTGTCGAAATTCCACAGATGAATCTATTTCAAGGAATTCGTAGAACGCAATCTTCCCGAAAACACAACTGGAGAAGGTTTCTTCTATTTCAACACCGGCGAAATCCTGTCCTCTTGTTTTTCACTCTTGTTTCCTTTAATTGCCTCATTTTTAATTACGACTGAGCTCAACTGCGATGTAGCTGCGAGAACAAAGTGATTTATTAAAACGAAACAAATACTTGGAACTGCCATTAAAACAGTACTGTCTCAAATAAATACAAAATAAACCATAGTCCAATTTTCTAAAGGAAAAAAATGATTTCGTAGTTAGATATAAACACCTATAAAATAGCACCAATAATATATTTGCAACCCTTCTCACGCCCTCAAATACAAAATAATGATACAACCCCCGCTTCAGTGGCCACGTGGTCTAAGGCGTTACTCTCGCAGTGGACAGGGGGAGAGCATGGTTCGTATCTAGGTCGAGTGTACTGAGAGTGGTTTAAAAAAAAAATTGTTTTCCACTTTCCATCCACGCAAATGCAAATACACTTCCTCTAAATATAGCCTTTATAATCCCTAAAACCATTAGCGTAATTCGTACGTAAGCGTATAAACTGAACGGATAATAAAACGTGGTGTTAAAATATAAAGTTTCTACAAAACATACAATCATTTAGAAAGTATTTGATGCGGATTTATGTCATGTTTAGTTTTCAATAACTGTTTAAAATTCTATATATCATCTTCATGATACAACAGTAATTTCGGGTGTTTATGTCCTAGCATTTAAAAGCTCTGTTTATAACTAATAAACATTTTACCACGCATAAACGACCCTCTCAGTGATAACAGTTCCATTACCAGCCTCAAATATCAACTCTGAGATATTGATGTGGTCATTCACAGCACTACGACGTTATTTACAACAGAATAACACGTCATTACCAGCTTCAAATATCAACTGTGAGTTATTGATGTCATTCACAGCACTACGACGTTATGTACAACAGAATAACACGTCATTACCAGCCTCAAATATCAACTCAGAATTATTGATGTCGTCATTCACAGCACTACGACGTTATTTACAACAGAATAACACAATCATTAATGTTACAGCAGAGAGAACCCACCTCAATGGCGTAGTTAGCTAACGCACTAGTTTCGTGCTGAGCTAGACTGCCGAGGAATGGGGAGATCGAGGTTCGAATCTCGGTCGGGTGAACTGGGGGTGGTTTTTCCTAAAATTGTTTTCCACTTTCTCTCTCTACACACAAATGTGGGTTCACTTCCTTTAAATTCAACCTTCCCAATTCCTCACCTATTAGCGTAATTAGTACTTAACACGGACGGGTAGTAAGACGTGGTGCTATAATATTTTTACAGCAAAGACTTGAACGCTGGACTGGAAGACTCGACAGAAATCTCTGCTGGTTAATCGGGACCGTGTCTTACTACCCGTCCGAGGTATCCGCATATTTACACCAGTGGGCTTAGTGGAGGATAGTGGAGAAATGTAGAGGAAATGTAACATAATTTGCGGATAGTGGTAAAAGATTTAGGGCGGGAGGAAAAAAAATCAGGTCTGAACACACCCGACCGGTATTCGAAAGACGACTTCTTCGTCCCCAATAGCCCTGTCTATTACCTTAGTGACGCCCTAGACCGTGGGAACACCGATGCAGGATTCAGTCTCGTGAGGCTAAATAAGGAGCAACTTGAACGAAAAAAAAGAAAAAGAGTAGCAGCTGTGTTCTAGAAAACTGAGATTAATGGCTGAAGCTTTCGTTGTGCTACACGACAACCTCTATCAGCAGAAGTTGACACTATCATAGCCAACAGACGTCGGCCGCTCGGTCGGTGCGGCTCGACTGCTGGCTGAAGCCGTGGAGTTTTTTTTCTCGTTGTGTCGTCCTAGTTTTGGTTAGTTTGTAAGTCGTATACTGATATAAATGTGTATTAAAACCCTGGAAGGAAGGTCCGTATCTGACAGCTAAAAGACTTTCTAGATCTACTTCCATGTTTCCATACGTCAGGTCATGTGATTTTCACTTTTGATAGATATATTATCACTATCTCTATAGTAAAATGTTATCAATGTTGTCAGCAAACAAAACATGTTTATGTTTACTGAACTGTTCTTCCTGTCAGAATCCTACTAAACCGCATCTGCTTCCAGGTAAGACCAAGAAACATCGAGGACTACACCGGGATTTGAACCGAACAATTCGCTAAAAGTAGATACCTAAATAACGTCTCAAGACTTTTTTATTTTACCCATGACCTGAGGATACAAAAACTCTGTCAACACGTGTTTACGGTATTTTGCTTCCCCCACTCACCCGAACATGTAATCTCTTGCAGCCCGTTTCAGCGGTCGAGGGGTCTAACGCGCTACTCTCGTGTCAGACTAGACCGCCACCAGAGACGGGGTTAATTTTTCCTAAATGGCTTTCCACTCTCCCTTCCACGAAAATGCCGGTGCACTTCCTTTAAATTAAACCTTCCTAATCCCTAACAGATCAATGTAATTAGTATATAGGTGTATAAACCGAACGGGTAGTAAGACGCGGTGCTAAAAAAAGATATAAATCTCTTGCAAATGTCAGCTGTTCCGATACCATAATGTGCGCATGCGTCAAACGGTCTTCTTATCATCAAGGTATGAACGGTCTGACCTCCACCTCGTGGGTCGACGGGTACTTTTGCTCTTGAAATAAACATTCGCGAATAACGGTAGTGCGCATGTGCCCCGACAGCACGTGATCAGAATAGTTCATCACCGCCACACGCTAGATTGTTTACTATGACATGTACAGCGACGTCTCAGGTACTACAGTAGCCCCATGGCTTCTTTGGTGCTGACTGACAGCTGCTAAAAACATGTTTTTGCAGATCATTTGGTTCGGCGTAGGGATACATAGTTTGGTCTGGTAGCTTTTCAAAGCCGTCAGCTGTCAGTCAGCACCAAAGAAGCCATGGGGCTACTGTAGCTGGGCTGTCTTGACGCGGATATACACTTCCACAGATAAAACGAGATGGACTGAAGATGTGATGGGGTCTTAAGGATGGTCTTAAGGTGGGAATGTAAGGTACACGCGAAAAGGGCAGTTTTTTAGTAGATACATTTTGTTTGGTCAAAATAAATAAAATATTTCTTCAGTAGAAACATATACAGTAGTTTAATTTTCTTCACATTGTGATATCAACAATTGTTGAATATCTGTCATGAGCATAGCGTCATTAGATGATAAACTTTTTAAATGAAGATAAAAAGTTGTCATTAAATTCCAGGACATTCTTCACAGATATTCAACAACTGTTGGCATCACCACGTGAAGAAAATTAAATTCTTGTGTTTGCACTGGAGTAATATTTGATTTATTTTGGCCAAAACCCACCTCTGAGGCGAAGTTAGCTAACTCGCTGGTTTCGTGTTGAGCTAGACTGCCGAGGACGGGGAGATCGAGGTTCAAATCTCGGTCGGGTAAACTGGGGGGGGGGNTAGTATTTAAGCGTATAACCCGAACAGGTAGTAAGACGCGTTGCTAAATAATAATAATAATTTGGCAAAAAAACAATAGTTGGCTACTGTTGTCTACACTCCCAATAAATCAGCGCAAACGCCCCCCACCCACCCACCCCCCGCGAATCGATCTCACGGTGAAAGGGGCAACCCGAATTTCACAAATGAAAAAGCTTTCACCGGGAATCGAACCCGGGTACCCCTTGATCAATGGGCAGACACGCTACTGATTAAGATAAATGTGTCGTACTGTAGGAACGTTGATTTGCTACAATCAGTGCGGTGTACAGGAACATGTATTTATGTTAGCCTTATAATTTTTTTAATGGTAAATTGTACTTTCTGAAATATCGTATTTTGTTTGACGCCTTATTCTCAAATTTAAATTCTCAAAGCGGACCCTTCAACCAAAATATTTGCCTAGGCTACGTTCGACCTTTGTTAGAGGGCCACTAACAGATCGATTGTGAGTGTTCCAACATTTTGTTAACAGAATCGTTCGAAATTTAAATAAAGCTTATCTAACTCTCGAAGGGGAACTAAATATTAGCCTGATATATTGACAAACGCACGATTTCTCCCAGTGAAACTATTTGTACTTTGTGTACACTTTGAAAGTTGATTGGTCACGACAAGTTTTCTCTTACCACACACATTTACACTTTGATATTAGTCCACAGGTGGATTTTACAGATGTGTCTTCTTCATAGTTACAAACTGATCTAGATGGGAATAAACCCGCCTCGGTGACGTAGTTAGCTAACGCGCCAGTCGTGTTAAGCTCGACTGCCGAGGACGCGGAGATCGAGGTTCGAATCTCGGTCGGGTGAACTGGGGGTGGTTTTTTCCTAAATGGTTTTCCACTCTCCTTCCACGCAAAAACGGGTTCACTTCCTCTATATTCAACCTTCCCAAGTCCTAACCCATTAGCGTAATTAGTACTTAAGCGTATAACCCGAACGGGTAGTAAGACGCGGTGCTAAATAGAGAGAGTAGTTGGGAATAAGCTTCTGAAACACTTTTAAAAAAACCACTGATACCGTTTTCATATATATTCATACGTCAAGTCAAGAAGTCTGTAGCTGTCACTTTTGATAGATAATATAAATACCTAAAAAACAACAAAAGAATATAGTAGAATATTATCATGTATTCATTTAATTTATTTGAGGTATTTAACGCGCACTTTCTGAACCGACTGATTATTTAAAACACGCTAGAATTTCTATGAGCGAGAGAAAAAGAATCTACCAGTTTTGTTCGGGAAGTTATTTTCACTTACCTTTGAGGGTTCTTTTACATTCCCAAATATACATAGGACCGACGGCTTTACTTCACCTCTCGAAGGAAGTTGCGCTACATATTTTTATCGCTCGAGAAAAATCTGTCGACCGTGGCAGGGTTTGAACCCACGAATATTGGGTCCTGAGGCGAGCACCACCTCGGTCGACATAAACTGTAGTCAACGCTGAATACATAGAACATTAAATTTTTTTTTAACAAACTATTCCAAAACCAATCTATTTAGGTGAGATAAATAGTCTACTAAAAACTCTTTAATTTTTGTTTTATTATTTACTATGTCTAAGCCAGTTTGTAAGTTGCGTGGTGAAGGAACCCTACTCTTAAATAGGCCTTGTTAAATATCTTGGTTGAAAAAAAAAGATAGTTAATTTTCATTCATGCGCCTCCCCTTCAAGAGTGCAACTTGTGCGTGACCTTTGCGGTCCAATATGGCTACCGTCCTTGAAAATCCAACATGGCTGCCACTGGTAAAGGTTGACAAGTCTCGCGAATCATTGTCCCGTGTGTGTGTGTGGACCAGATTAGACGATATTGGTGAACAACTCCGATGAATCTATAGCCCTCACTCGCACACCGGAAACTAGGGTGGACTGTCGAGCCATTCACAGGGCACTTCCGGCATGTTATGTGTGTTCACTATGGTTTTATAGTAACTAGACTCCTTCATTCTTCCCAGATTTGCTGCATGGAGCTCTAAATGAACACACGCAACATGTAGGAATGTGGTATCAAAAGATAAGTATCATTAAAAGTATCGAAAGGAAAATATCGATAACAGTAAGTATCGTTATCGAGACGCATATAAACTTTTCCGCTTCGTCAGCTTGGGGCACCCTTTAGTTGACTGAGTTCATTGAGCTCTATAAAAGCTTCTTTTGTTTGGTTTGTGATGACCGTGCTTATTGATAAAGGAAGGGGTAGTAAGACTGGTCGACACTCACCCCGTCAGGTATAAGGCTGTATTGATAAGATGAAATAACAGCTTTGCATTATGGCGAGCTAAAAGAGATTGATTGCTGGAGTTGCTTCTTGCTTGTCATTCAGAAAATGAATGAGAATTGAAATACAGTCATTTGTTCTTCCTCCACAGTCCACCCTAGTAAACATTTAATCCCAACACGAGTGAAGATAGCAAAAAAGTCGTTTCTTTCGATACCGATCCGATACCGGAGTGTGAGTACTTATATCAGTAACCATATCCGAAAAAAAAGTATCGACTAAAAAAAAATACTAGCCATTTTTATATCTAGTTTTATCTATTACGCCGTCGGCCAATTACCGAGAACCCTCAACCTTAGAAAGTCCTTTACGGCAATTTTCGTCTCCAGAACCGCGACAACCGATGCCATATAAAACAGAATGTGGCGCAAAGGTTTGGATGTTGTAATTCGATAGCAGTACGCGCAGTAGGGAAGCCGGTATTAGACAGCACTCACTGATTGACCTTGTGAATTGCTCACCGGCGTTTCGAGGGAAGGAAATGTTCGCCAAACAAGTGGCCCGTGAGCGTGGGATGGTCCAAGCATCTTTGGTGTCCTCTCTTGTCACCGGTCCCGTCCGGGGAGGGGCGGGAACTTGCCCCGTTTTTTCTTACATTGGGGGAGTCGACGTGAGATTTAAATAACAGCTGAGTGAATGAGTCATCTACTTTGACGTCGAGGATGGAACTAGGATCCTTCTATATTTGTAATCGTCCTCCTTTTTACACTTGAAAAAATAGGGTGTTAAGGATGGCCCTTGCTGATCAGGTAGAAACTAGGTCCCCCAAGACCTTGCTGATCATCAAGAAACTAGGTCCCCCAAGACCTTGCTGATCATCAAGAAACTAAGGCCTCCAAGATCTTGCTGATCATCAAGAAACTAGGTCCCCCAATACCTTGCTGATCAGGTAGAAACTAAGGCCGTCAAGATCTTGCTGATCAGCAAGAAACTAGGGCCTTTAGGATATTGCAGATCAGAAAGAAACTAAGGCCTCCAAGACCTTGCTGATCATCAAGAAACTAGGTCCCCCAAGACCTTGCTGATCATCAAGAAACTAGGTCCCCCAAGCCCTGGCTGATCAGAAAGAAACTAGGTCCCCCAAGACCTTGCTGATCATCAAGAAACTAGGTCCCCCAATACCTTGCTGATCATCAAGAAACTAGGTCCCCCAAGACCTGCAATGGGTGCGACAGAAGCTGATGGTCACGACCACGAAAACCAGCCACAAGTTCCGCGAGGTGGACACAACCGGTTTTCATTACATTCTCTTCTCTGGTTTCATGATTTTATTTCCTACTGTGTTTTTTTTTTCTTCTTCTCCTCCTCTCTTCCCTTTCACCTCATGTAGACGACACACATACTGACTTAACCTAGTTACCCAACACGAATATTAATGATCCACTCGTATTTTACCTCATAATTATATTCCCTTAACCTCTCTTGGAACATCTGATTTTCAAAAATACCGTTCGCTCAAAGTGTTAAATTTACAGTACCGGCATGTTTATTGAGTTTTATTCTTTCTCATATCGAGAATGTACCGTAATAATGAACATTTTCAGCCTTGATATTATGACGAGTGTTGACGTTTTGTGTCCCTATATCACCGCGTCATACTACCTGTTCAGGTTAGATAATTACTCTAATGGGGTAAGGTTGAGGAAGGAAGCTTTTTAGAGGTAATCTACGCGCGTTTGCGTGGAAGGAGAGTGGGAAACCATTCAGAAAAAAAACCACTCATTAGACCCGACCGGGATTTGAACCTCGATCTCCCAGTCATCGTCATGCCAGTCTAACACCAGAGTGACGCCTTAGACCGTTCGGCCCCTGAAGCAGGTTTTTTGTGTTCCTAATCCAAAAATAAAGTTTTATGAATTCTTTCTGTTCTTCTGTACTTGGGCTGCAGGCCGAAACGGTTTGATGGATTCTATTCAGATTAAAGGTGAGGGTCATTCCCCGAGAAAGATAATGATTTTGGTTCTAATCAACAGTAGTTTTATTTCTAATTTTTTCGAAAAGGGCCTTGTTAATATAATTCATTATTATTGTTATTATTTGTTCTGTCTTACAACAGATCTAATCCTTTTGTCAGTAAACTTAGACCGCCAATGCGTCATGTCCTCTGCCTCCTCCTTCAGCTTCCAGAACTTTCTTCTTTCCTTCAAGTCATCCAATATTTGAATCCTCCTCCTTCCTAAGCTCCTCTTTCCCTCAACCTTTCCTTCTATGACGTCGTACAGAAGACAGCTCCTCCTAAAGATCTCCCTCTGTTTATAAATCCCAACGATTCTATCTCCCTCTGTCTGTATCTCCCTCTGTCTGTATCATCATCTCTCTGTATCTCCCTCTGTCTGTATCACCATCTCTCTGTATCTCCCTCTGACTGTGTAACCATCTCTCTGTATCTCCCTCTGTCTGTGTCACCATCTCTCTGTATCTCCCTCTGTCTGTGTCACCATCTCTCTGTATCTCCCTTTGTCTGTGTCACCATCTCTCTGTATCTGCCTCTGTCTGTGTCACCATCTCTCTGTATCTCCCTCTGTCTGTGTCACCATATCTCTGTATCTCCCTCTGTCTGTGTCACCATCTCTCTGTATCTCCCTCTGTCTGTATCACCATCTCTCTGTATCTCCCTCTGTCTGTATCTCCCTCTGTCTGTGTCACCATCTCTCTGTATCTCCCTCTGTGTGTCACCATCTCTCTGTATCTCCCTCTGTCTGTATCACCATCTCTCTGTATCTCCCTCTGTCTGTATCACCATCTCTCTGTATCTCCCTCTGTCTGTATCACCATCTGTCTGTATCTCCTGATTGTATCTACCTTCGTTTCTATCTCCCTCTGTCTATCTCTGACTGCAACTTAAATTGGTATTTTTTTCTACCCGCAATTGAATATTTTTAGTTTTGCTTATCTAAATTAATTCTAGATTTAATCCTGTTAAATGTAGACACGTCTCAATATCGAGCCTTCCAAATTCACATCTAATGTGATTTTGTTTTTGTTGCAGTTTTTCTGGTTTCTCTGCGACTGGTCCATTTTGAAACTGGGTAAGTGTAAAACACAAATTAGGCTTTATAATATCCTTATTTTACGTTTGTAGTTTCATTTTTATAATTTGTACGTAAAAAACATGAGCGACTATTTTCACGCGCAGATGAACCATCTCTGGTATACCCCGGTTCGTATCTTTGGCGAAATATATTTCGATATACCCGTTGCTAGCACATTATAATTGTTTCGGAGTTCACTATACCCGGGCTCTCGGTGGCTAATGACACAATTTGTGTTAAAAATAATTGCAGGCAAATATTTTAACATCTACAAACAAAAAGTGATTAAAATATCCGTACCGGTGGTAAAATGGTCTTAAGGCGGGAGTGTATGGGACGCGAGAAAAGGTAAGTGTTTTTGCAGTTTTTATTGCAAAACATTTTTTTTGCAAAATAAACAAAATATTGCTCCAGTAGAAACACATCATTTATATTTCTTCCCACGGTGATATCAACAGTTGTTGAATATCTGTCGTGAGCATAGCGGCACTAGATGAGAAACTTTTTAAATGAAGAGAAAAAATTGTCATTAAATTCCAGGACACCCTCCACAGATATTCAACAACTGTTGATATCATCGTGTGGAGAAAATTTAACTATTTTGTTTCTACTGAAGCACTTTTTTTTATTTTATCAAAAAAATATCTTGTTATAAAAACTACTTTGCCTACACTCCCACCTTAATGCGCCACTATCACAGTAGATTTGGTGACCTGGTGGTCTAAGGGTAAGGTGTCGGACTTCAGTGCTGAGGGTCCGGGGTTCAATCCTCGGTCCCAACACAGATTTATCTGATTGCCAAACCCTTCCTTCACCTCTGACAAGACGTGTATTAATCACAACTTGTGAATGTGTGTAATGCCAGGCCTCCACCGTGGTTCGGATCCCACGTTAAACTGTAGGTCCTCCATTTCATCTCACAATCACCCTACCATTACACATTAGCGTGAGTGCGTATAACCTGAACGGGTAGTAAGACACGGTGCTGCTGCTAATAATAAACACTTTAGATTGAATTGTTAGTGACGGAAAAGCTGGGCTCGAAAATCGGTCAGGTCAACTGAGGGGTTTCCATGATCCATCTGTTCTTGTTGGCGCGGAAGGATACTTTGGTCGGTTGTGAAGCCACGCCACGACTTTCACCCTCCCGCCCTCCATCCCACAAAATAGGGTTTAGACTTGCACTCGACAGGACCAAGGACCTTAAAAGATTGCTTCATAATAATTATTACCAAAAGACCACTGAGCAAACAAACGCAGGAATTTCTTGTAAATCTGTATCGGCCTTTCACCAAATAATTCTACCATTAAACAGCCGTTACTTCATTTTGTTGCGTAGAAGCTTATTGATTGGTTGACCCATGGAACATTATAGCAAACCGGGTCATTTGATGTAACAATATAGCATAACGGGTCAGTTGTTTTTAATATCAACAGAGTCTTGTACATAGCAACGAGATGAGAGCTGTGCTAGTTGAACTTTGGATTGAAAGTTCAAGGACGGAAATAATAGGTATGTTATTAGTGTCTTCATATAGGATATTAATCTTACAACAGAACCCTCCTCAGATTACATATACACAGATGTACTTTAACAATAATTGAGGCAATAATCAAAATATATAGCATTTATAGGGAGTTCGTGTCTTTATGCTTCGTTAAAGTTGCTTTATTGACAACATATAACAACAATTAAAATACGCAAAAACCGCTTCGGTGGCCGCGTGTTTCTGATGCGCTACTCTCGCAGTAAACTAGACTGCCGATGACGGAGAAATTGAGGTTTGAAACCCGTTCGGGTGTACTGAGGATTTTTTTTAACTTTACCTCCACGCAAATGCAGGTACACTTACTTTAAATTTGAATCTCCTTAATCTCTAACTGATTAGCGTGATTAGTAGTGATTGGCGTCATTAGATGAGAAACTTTTAAAATGAAGATAAAATGTTGTCATTAAATTCCAGGACATCTTTTACATATATTCAACAACTGTTGATATCACCACGCGAAAAAAAAAATTAACTAATGTTTGTACTGGAGAAATATTTGATTTATTTTGATCAAAAAAATATGTTGGAATAAAAGCTGCCAAAAACACTTACCTTTTCTCGCCTAACCTACATCCCCACTTTAAATACATCTGAATCATCTAAAAAGATTAGGTAGCCCGTGGTTTAACATTCCAACTAATTGGAGCTCATCACGAATTTACAGAGAGACAAAGAACATGCAGCTATCGAGAACTAAACCAAGCTCTTTGTAGTTCTCACAATGATATGAACTACTATTACTATTACTAGCATAGAACCACTTAGCACTTGCGTACTTTCCAAACTTTCGCTCTGTATAGTAATGGTACACTCAAACAAATTGTAGTTATCGCGCGCTAATGAATGCAGAATTAACACCTTACCACAGTCAACCAAACCATTCAACGGTTAGCTTTAAAACTTTTTTACTGGATAATTACCTGTCCTTCCTACGGATATTTTTTACTGGATAATTACCCGTCCTTCGTACGGATATTTTTACTGGATAATTACCCGTCCTTCGTTAGGATATTTTTTACTGGATAACTACCCGTCATTCGTACGGATATTTTTTACTGGATAACTACCCGTCATTCGTACGGAAATTTAAAAAAAAAACGTATCCAACGAACTTTTCAAACTTGATGTAATGAAAACCCGATAAACAGAAGCTGATGGAAAGGCCAGAAAGTAGTAGTTGTTTTGTTGCCGTCATCTTAAAACAAAATGGCGGAAATAAATTTTAAACTGGCCTGTATGTTAACCGGGCTTTCGAGTCACGTACACGGGGAAATTTCAGCACAAACGGTGCAGTGGTTCTAACCACCTGAAATAGTAACAACTGAGAAAAATACCAGAAGTATTTTATAGCCACCATATTGAAACAAAATGGCGGACGCAAACTTTAATTAACCTGTATGTTAACCGGACGTCCACTCAAAACTTCAGCACACTCGAGGAAGTGGCTATTAAGTAATTACTAAACGCGTATTTTTCTCAACACAGCAACCACACGACTTGCTAACTAACTTAACTACGGGTTAACTAGCTAGGCCATAACGGTATTTCGACCCATCCCGGTCATTCTTGATTTCTCAGGGTCGCTGGTGGTATATAGGTTGGGGTTTGATTCCAGAAAGAGTGTACTAAAGGTTTTATTTTCTAAATGGATCGTAGCTCAGCTTGTACGCCAACGTCCGAAGTGAGACTCGATCTTTAGTTTCCTGAATGTCTGATTGGTCAGTCAGATATCTGTGGACGAGAGGAGAAGGGGGTTCCGTAAGGAAGTACAAGGCTGCCTGCTTGAGGAATGTCGCCTTGGGAAGACAGGAGGGGTGGAGAGCCCGTCTGTCTACCGACCTGCTTGAGGAATGTCGCCTTGGGAAGACAGGAGGGGTGGGAGTTGCAGAGCCCGTCTGTCTACCGACCTGCTTGAGGAATGTCGCCTTGGGAAGACAGGAGGGGTGGGAGTTGCAGAGCCCGTCTGTCTATCCGACCTTATTATGTTCTCCTGGTGATTCCGTCCATCAGCCACAGGAAATACGGCAAATACCTTCCTGGCTGGCGAGAGACCGCCTCCGGTTTGGAAACTCGAGAGATGATTCAAGAGCTAATCTCGCACACAATTAATAAATAAACAAACAAATAAGATAGGTTATACCAGAAAACTTATCAAAGTGCGGTTTCTTATGTTATTCATTTGAGAACATCGACATTGTGACCAGTTAATCTTTTTATTATAGTTATTATTATTATTAAATTTTATTGTATTTATTTAAAATTTGGTAAAATTGATCACTGGTCTTACTCAATTCCAATGTTTATAAATAGGAATGTAGAAAATCGTATCACGATGTGCCGTCTGGTTCTAACTACACTACCTACCTAAGTTAGGTGTTATCTGTGAGGTTAGAAGAGCTCTTAATACGTGTTACACACTAGCTTAGCGTAGTAACACTTTGTTGAACAAAACGCGTTTTTTTATTCCTAGTTTATTTTATTTTGTTCTCTAGTCTTCAAGGTCTAAGCTCCTTATTACCTGTAATTATAAAACAAAGTACTCATCCTTGCAAAGATAATTCATTTGAAAAGAACTTGTCTATTTAGGGCCTCGATTCTGAGAGAATATCTTAGTTCTCCACGACGTGGATTAACTCGTCTAAGGATACAGGATGGGTCAGCGTTCGCCTGGAGAGATGATGGAAAACCTTTAATAGATAAAATAATCTTTATTGTAATTCAAATTTCTTACCATTTCCAACTGTCCCATTTACATGATATCAAAAAGGGGGTTTTGGGGGTCAGAACTTTAGGATCTTTTAGTACTCATTAAAATGAGTAAAAATGTGTTATTGAACCTAGTCCCACAAACCAACTCACAGAGAGATGCAGGATGGTACTAGAAGGTCCAGTTGCAAGCCCCCTTACCCCGCACCTTATAATCCCCCGGTATACCTTGATAGCTTAGTGTATTGGTCTCCAATAAATGATTTATAAGACTTAAAACAGTGAGTGCTGCAAACTGTTGTCAGAAGATTCTAACGAAACCCTTGAGGATTTTTTCAAAGAACAATTTAATTCTAAGATATTCAATTTGTGTGGAAATTGAAGGACCACATTTAGAACACCTTTTGTGGTGATAAGTTAATAAGGTGCCGCGTAAAACTAAAGAACGTTTCGCTTTTTTATCCTAAAATTTTCCATCACCGAAAATCAAATTTGCCTCTTTGTGTGCGGGTTGGTTTGCAGGTAAAGGTTTAGTAATACTTTTTATTACTCACATTTATTTTATTTATTTGAGGTATTTAACATGCATTTTCTGAACCAACTGATTATATCAGTATAAGCTAAGTTCTATGTGCGAGAGTGAAAGAGCCTTCCGATTTCGCTAAGAAAGGTATTTTCTCATACCTTCCAGGGTTCTTTTACACGCCACAATAGACATGGGACCGACGGCTTTACTTCCCCATACGAAGGAAGTTGTGCTACATATATTTTTATAGCCCAAGAATTCGTCGACACCGGCTGGGTTTGAACCCACGAACGTCAGTTCCTGAGGTGAACACTTTCCTCCAAAACCACTGAGGTTGAATTTTACTCATTTTAATGAGTAGGTACGACAATATCCTAAAGTTCTGAACCTTTTTTTTTTTAAAAAAACACTCTATGCACATTCCTGGCTGTTCCCCTTGTGAACCCGCGACCCACAAATACAAAACTCGTGTCAGTGCTCGATGCAAGGAAACAATTTTTTGTTTGGTTTTAAGAGCGCGACTCGCCTCCTGTTCGTCTTGAACACATATGTAAGCTACTACTTACGTTAGTAAGAAAGGTACGAAGAAGGTTTAGGCTACTATAGAGGAATTGTAACAGAATTATTGTGGAGGAAGAGTGTAAAAATATTCAGGAGAAACCATCTTCATTACACTCTAGCGAGATTCGAACCCCAATTTCCCTGTCATTTGTGAGAGTGTGACGCCTTAGATCTTCGGCCACCGAAGCGTGTCATGAAATATTTTTATTTTGTATTTTGTGACTGTGGTTTACCGAAAGTTTACTCTGAAAAACACTTACCTTGTATGTTTTCGATACAGCACGGCCATGGTGTAATCCGTCAAGGTAAGACCGCTCATGCTAAACGGAGTGTGCATCATTAAAGAACGCAGTTGCAGAAATTGTCTCCATGTAAACAATTCTCACTGGAATTCCCCGATCCTGTAACTGCTCGTCTGGTTATTTCACTAAAAAAAGAATATAAACAATATTAGGAATTACTTTTACTCGCATAAATGCCACATTTTGATGTAAAAACCGTAAAAAAAAAAATACAGGCCTTAATGTGGGAGTGTAGTAGACTCGTGTTAAGGCCAGTGTTTGTTTTTTTGCGGTTTTTACAGCACAACATTGTTTTGGCCATAATCAAATAAAATATTTCTCCAGTATAAGCCTAGAGTTTTATTTTCTTCACACGGTGATATCAACAGTTGTTGAATATCTGTCATGAGTATAGCGGTATTAGATGATATACTTTTAAAATTAATAGAAAAAGCTGTCCTTAAATCCCAGGACACCCTCGACAGATATTCAACAACTGTTGATATCACCGTGTGAAGGAAATTAAACTCTAGGTTTCTACTGGAGAATTATTTGATTTGATTTTGGCAACAAAAAAAAAAGTTTTGGTATAAAAACAGCCAAAACACAGCTTAACTCGCGTCCCCTACCGTTTCAACTCTATAACCTAGATTTTTGTGTATTTTTTGTTTTTTTCAAATGATCACCTATATTAAAAGCCAACTTTTGAACGTTCATTAGTTGGAAAACGTGCCCACTTTCTGAGAAAATATCACACACTAAATACAGAAGAAATTTTATTTTTTCTGGTTGTAAATATCAAAGAAACTTTAATATTTTGTCACGCATTACAGGGCAGAAATGTTTGATTTTGAATCTGCTAGATGTCGAAATGCATACATATTTATGAAAACCTTGGGTTTGTTGGGAGGGGAGAGAGGGGTAGGAACTGTTCATGTCGGCACAGGTTTCGTGTCCTGTCCTAATGAAGTAAGTTGAATACCTTGGGCTTGTTGGGAGGGAGAGAGGGGTAGGAACTGTTCATGTCGGCACAGGTTTCGTGTCCTGTCCTAATGAAGTAGTGTAAACCTAACTAAACGGCGATACAACAACTCCACCAAGGTTAGATATCAGAGAAGAAAAAACAGGGATAAACCCCTTTTAAAACAATTAAAATGTTTTACGATCTTCTTGGAACATGCAACTCATTTAATAACGTTGCCTATCTTTGATGTCGTGGCAGGTCAAGATAGGATTCCCCATGGTTAATACATTTATGTTATAATCAGAGATATTTTAAAGCTATAACGTTGAAACAAAAAACCATAAATTTTTAAATAATTTTAAAAATAGTTCTACAGTTGCATAAAATTATTATTTTTAATTTGAGGCAAATTTTGTTTATAAATATATTTTTTATAAATCATCAACTGCTCAGGATATTTGGTTTAGTCACTAAAATGTAAAGTAAAAATCTTCCTGCCATGATGTAGATTAAAAAAAAGTCCTTGGTAGAAAATGTCTATCTAGATTATGAAACAAGATAGAGGCAATTTTAAAAGGCAAGTCGATGCTTTAGAGGAGCAAATAGTATAGTGACTCTGTAAACTCGTCAGTGGAAGAGGGGAAGTGCTATCAGCAGATAAACAAGAGGTTTCACAGAGCGAACTACTTATTTTCTTCCCTCTCTCTCTATTTCTTACATTGGTATCTAAGTGTGATAGCGCTTAGGGCCGTATGAAGGAACTTGACTAAGTGGATGCTTAGTGGACACTAGCGTGGGTTTACTTGCGTCATCATAGGTTGAAAGATAGAGAAATAGTGTACTCAGGACCGCACTATCGGTCCACTAAGCATTCACTATATACTCCATTCACGGTAGGAGTTACTCTCTGAAAGGTCTTTTTTCCTACCAATATCCTACTATATAATATATTGTGGTAGTCGAAAAAAACACAACCGGAGTTCAGTATTTTGATGAATGTCGTCTTTTCATGACCGAAACCGAAATAGTGTTTTTCGCGATGTCGTACTGTTGGTGTCTCGACCTAGAACCAAACCATTTTACCAATCAGGCTAGAACTTGGTATTTAGGGTTTTCTTAAGGTTGCCCCCCTTCCCTCAGAGAGATTTTTGGCATTGAATAGCCAACCTTAAATTTAATGGTTGTTAACTTAAGGGTAAAAAGAGAGAAAAAATCGATTCTCTCATAATTGGATCAAACGATTTTGATTAAAATTAATATCCAGGCACTTTTTTAACATGGCAAATAAAATCTTGCTTCTAATTTTATCCTGAAAATTACTTTGAACGTACTTTATACACTTTCATATCTTCGCCATTCTTTGAGATAGGAAATATCTTACCATTGTCGGGTTGTAGAATTATTATACTACTATAAAGCCACATGGCTAACTCACTCACTGACATTAATGTTTATCCACTTCCAGATGAGCTAGAAACTTGAAATTTGGAAAAATTATAGCTTCTAGCCTGTAACCAACGAGAAAATTACAAAAAGTTAAAAAAATTAATTTTTAAACCCTGAAAAAAATTCAAAATGGCGGAGCAACTTTAAAGTCGGTGTGGTATATACAATACAATACCGGTAACTTTAAGTTACGTTCAAAACAAAACTGGAATTACATTAGTTTACATCCACTTGCAAATAAAACTCACTGGAGGCTTGGGGGCGGAGACCCCAACGAGAAAAACGAGTGTGTGTGTGTGTATGTATATATATATATATAAAGGATCGCGTCTAGCAAAGTGATTTAAATACATACAACTTCTAATCGAGACGAGATAATATTTTATAAAATCAATATTTTCTGAGTTATGGGCAAATATATCTTTTTAAATAGAGGTTTAGAAAACGATGAATTGAGAATTCACAGAACAGAAAATATGTTTCTGTAATAGTGTTTAGTATTTCATATATGCTCTTTGGTGAAATACAATGTTCCCCCACTCCCCCCCTCATGAGATTGTTTAAATATTAATATAACTTTTTATTTTATTTTAAAGAGTTTCTGTTCAAAGTTCTTGTTGTTGTTATAAAAACTGTAAAAATACTGACCTTAAATCGCGTTTCCTTTGTACCTCACCTATAACGGTCTCATACCGGAAGTAGACAAAAGAGGTATTTGTGAATGGATATCATACCTCCTCAATAAACATGACGCCCTAATACACCTCTCCCCCACACATAACGTCAATAAACAGCAGCAAGCGTGGCTTGGAATCCAAACCAGGTGAAAACAAGGATGGAAACGAAACGTGTCGCAAGATGGTAAACGAGAGTGATTTGTCCATCAAGAGAAGGTTGTTGTTGGTTGGCATGGTGACAGCTCACTCACCATCTACGACACTTTCACTGGTTGGCGTGACTTGGCACGAGGTGTCGTCTACCTTGATTTTAATATGAAGTCCACTTTCATTCATCGACATTGATTGAAAGTTAATAAAATTGAGCATTTTATTGATATGTTTTATTTATTAATTAATTAAAAAGTTGGCAACATGGATTCCCAGTTTTAAAATAATAATAATAATAATAATTTCGTATCTGTGCTATAACAGTCGTAGCCCAGTAAGGAAATATTATCCAGTACTAATGTAGCGTTGTCCAGGGGACGTCCGAATGTACTGATAGTACATCCTTTCCATGTCCCGGTGAAATGCTACATTTGGAGCAGAAACTTGGAGTCTTAGGAAGATGGAAAATAAATACTTGGTAATCTTTGAAATGTGGTGTTGGAGAAGACTTGAGAAGATCAGGTGGACAGACAGACAGACAGGGTGACAAATGAAGAGTGGGTGAGAAGAGAACCATTTTGGATGTGATTCTTTGGTACAAAGCAAACTGGATCGGGCACATCTTTAGGAGGAACTGTCTTTTGTACGACTTCATAGAAGGAAAGATTGAGGGAAAGAGGAGCTTAGGAAGGAGGAGGATTCAAATATTGGATGACTTGAAGGAAAGAAGAAAAGTCTGGGAGCTGAAGGAGGAGGCAGAGGACAGGGTGCATTGGAGGTCTAAGTTCACTGACAAAAGGAATGGACCTGTCGTGAGACAGAACACCAAATAATAATATCAATACATATAAACTAACACCGATAATATAATAAAATGTTATCAATGATGACTGCATAAAAAGCATATCGGTATTTGTATTTTCTAAAAGGTGTTAAAAATTTCCTTCACCAAGAAAATCAAGGTATCGTGTGATTACAGGATATTCACAATAAATAAATAAAGCTACACGATTATGTTCTTCTTTATAGGTCGTTAAACGATGTTTTTTATATCACTTTACATCGTCACTTTGGGATAATTTCAGTGTCGTAAAGTTGTAGTTGTTAAAAAAAAATGTGGCAACAAGTGCTCAACCTTTAAAGAACGACAGTAAATTCTTTTTAACATCTTTGTGGACAAGCGGGCTATGGCGTCAACCCTCGTCTGGTTGGTCCACGATGGGAAGGTCGTGTTTCGATCCCGGTTGGGTGTACTGGGAGTATTTTCCTAAATGGTTTTCCACTCTTCTTCCACGAACATTTGAGTATATTTCCTTTAATTTATACCTCGCTCTTTCCCCTTAAGTGTACAGTCATTACGTGGATAGTGTGGGCGGGTAGTAAGGCGCACAAAATAAAATTATGGTTAACTTAGTTAGCAATTTTATTGTTTCACTAGGGCTTTAGGCTCGTCTCCAGCAGGCTGAATATAACAATTTAACCAACCTAACAACACCTAACCATCATTCGCTAGACGTGTGGAAAGTTAGTTTAGGTTTGGCTGGGTTAAGTTAGGCTTTGGTAGGTAATGTTCTTTTGTAATTGATAACATACAAACGAATTATAACGATCAACTAAAGCATGTGTTATAGAGTATTGGTTTTTTCGTGCTTTGAGAGAAATGCCTATTATTTTATTTAAAAAACCATTTTACTTATGATTTCTTGGGTATAGTATTTTTGCGCACCTGTTGAATGGTTCCTTGTCCCAAATTCAAGCTTTCTATCTAATCTTGAAGAACGATCATTCTTCTACATAATTAGGGATTAAATATCAATAGATGATTTGTTACACGTTAAGATAAACTAATGATCAATTACCACAGGTCTTACTTTTTAAAATGTGGTTGTTTGTGAACTTGTAGCAATATGAGGTGTTTTAATCTATTCTCTTACCCTCTTTGGTGGCCGCATGGCCTAAGGTGTCACTTTCGTACTAGACTAGACTGCCGATGACAGGGATATTGGGGTTTGAATCTTGGTTGGGTGTACTCAGTGTTTTTTTTTCTTCAAAAATAGTTTTCCCCTCTACTTCTCCATGCAAATGCTGGTACACTTCCTCTAAATATAACCTTCAAAATCTCTTAAAACCAACAGCGTGAATTAGTACACAAGCGTGTAACCCTAACGGGTAACTAAGACGCAGAACTTGGAAGGTAATGTGTTCTCCATCCCGGACAGCAGCTCTAGAAGTTATCTGGGCCACCGTGCCTCAACCGGTAGCCATTCCTTGACACGCCCACGCAAGGTCCACCACTCGACCAGTTATGTCACCACAGAGCCCACTATTTGTTATTTTATATCGGACCGACCGACACCTACCCACGTTCGAGAAGCAACTCTCTTGGAGTAAGATTTCCAGTCTTACAAGATCGCATTCTTTTTAATAAAGTACAAGTGGATCATTACAACGTTGGCTGAAGATTATCCCGTTAAAATGTACTTAAAACTTTTTTTTTAACTGGGCAAAGTTATATAGAAACGAGACCTAAAGATTCATCCGTCATAAGCTGTCAACTTTGCTTAGATTTTGAGCTTTTTAAGTGTTTAATTTCAAGCAGAATGCTTACTCCCCCCCTCCTTTTCACACTATGACGAGAACTTTAAAACTACCCCTCACGCAGCTCTCTATAGGCCTATATTTATTGCACCGTACCACTTTAGTGAGGATCGAATTATTGTTTTTAACCAAAGATCCTATATATTATTCCTGTTATCAACATCACTTTTTATCAACCTATTTCTGACATAGCATACTCAGCTTACGTTAAAACACATTGTTTAAAATATAAGTTAAAAGAAAAATCTAACAATATTTTTGTGTCACTTTTTGACAAATATCATCAATACTTATAAAAATAACACGTATATTTGTATTTTATAAAAGGTCCTTCCTCTACGAATCAGACTGTACCTTCCATTCTTTCTCTCTCTTGTTTTATTCCCTCTCCCTCTGATGATGTCCTCTTTCCGCTCTGCTCCGGGGGAGGGAGTCATAGCTCCAGTTAGGTGCCTCCCTCGCAGTCTGGGATTGAACCTGATACCTTTCTAGCAGGTCACTTTCACCGGGCTGCGCGAGAGCTACCTAACTAACCCGTCCACGTGGTCGAGTGGTTAGTGAGGTTGACTACAGGTCTAAAGAACGGTTGGGCCCATGTTGTCACCCACCTACAGTCCACTTTTCATTGAAAGGCTTTTATTAAATACAAACTTTTTTTACGTCAAAATGTATAACATTTTACTATATTATTATTGTTAGTTTATATGTAAGTTATTGATAATTTCTATCAGTAATGACAGCTGTAGATAACATGACTTGACGTATGAATACGTGTAGGTTGACGGCTGTCAGATAAGGTTCTCCCCATGAAATAAGATCCAATAACTTCTCTAGCTGTCAGATAAGGTTCTTCCCATGAAATAAGATCCAGTAACTTCTTTAGCTGTCAGATAAGGTTCTTCCCATGAAATAAGTTCCAGTAACTTCTCTAGCTGTCAGATAAGGTTCTTCCCATGAAATAAGATCCAGTAACTTCTCTAGCTGTCAGATAAGGTTCTTCCCATGAAATAAGTTCCAGTAACTTCTCTAGCTGTCAGATAAGGTTCTTCCTATGAAATAAGATCCAGTAACTTCTCTAGCTGTCAGATAAGGTTCTTCCCATGAAATAAGTTCCAGTAACTTCTCTAGCTGTCAGATAAGGTTCTTCCTATGAAATAAGATCCAGTAACTTCTCTAGCTGTCAGATAAGGTTCTTCCCATGAAATAAGTTCCAGTAACTTCTCTAGCTGTCAGATAAGGTTCTTCCTATGAAATAAGATCCAATAACTTCTCTAGCTGTCAGATAAGGTTCTTCCCATGAAATAAGTTCCAGTAACTTCTCTAGCTGTCAGATAAGGTTCTTCCTATGAAATAAGATCCAATAACTTCTCTAGCTGTCAGATAAGGTTCTTCCCATGAAATAAGTTCCAGTAACTTCTCTAGCTGTCAGATAAGGTTCTTCCTATGAAATAAGATCCAATAACTTCTCTAGCTGTCAGATAAGGTTCTTCCCATGAAATAAGTTCCAGTAACTTCTCTAGCTGTCAGATAAGGTTCTTCCTATGAAATAAGATCCAATAACTTCTCTAGCTGTCAGATAAGGTTCTTCCCATGAAATAAGTTCCAGTAACTTCTCTAGCTGTCAGATAAGGTTCTTCCTATGAAATAAGATCCAATAACTTCTCTAGCTGTCAGATAAGGTTCTTCCCATGAAATAAGTTCCAGTAACTTCTCTAGCTGTCAGATAAGGTTCTTCCTATGAAATAAGATCCAATAACTTCTCTAGCTGTCAGATAAGGTTCTTCCCATGAAATAAGTTCCAGTAACTTCTCTAGCTGTCAGATAAGGTTCTTCCTATGAAATAAGATCCAATAACTTCTCTAGCTGTCAGATAAGGTTCTTCCCATGAAATAAGTTCCAGTAACTTCTCTAGCTGTCAGATAAGGTTCTTCCTATGAAATAAGATCCAATAACTTCTCTAGCTGTCAGATAAGGTTCTTCCCATGAAATAAGTTCCAGTAACTTCTCTAGCTGTCAGATAAGGTTCTTCCTATGAAATAAGATCCAATAACTTCTCTAGCTGTCAGATAAGGTTCTTCCCATGAAATAAGTTCCAGTAACTTCTCTAGCTGTCAGATAAGGTTCTTCCTATGAAATAAGATCCAATAACTTCTCTAGCTGTCAGATAAGGTTCTTCCCATGAAATAAGTTCCAGTAACTTCTCTAGCTGTCAGATAAGGTTCTTCCTATGAAATAAGATCCAATAACTTCTCTAGCTGTCAGATAAGGTTCTTCCCATGAAATAAGTTCCAGTAACTTCTCTAGCTGTCAGATAAGGTTCTTCCTATGAAATAAGTTCCAGTAACTTCTCTAGCTGTCAGATAAGGTTCTTCCCATGAAATAAGATCCAGTAACTTCTCTAGCTGTCAGATAAGGTTCTTCCTACGTGAATTGAACTGCAGATATAATCATCTTGAAGGAGATCAATGTCCCCCACACCCTGCTGAGACTCCCCGCCCTGCCCCGCTGTTGGAACAGAAGGGACGGTAACAATACAACGGACCAACGGCTGGAGTAGAGGACGTTGCTCGAGCGACGTCACCGGCCTACAGATTCGCGAGCCTGTACCTCCTGTGGAGGACCTGAATACCTGAACAACAGGGGAGGCATGTCCGGTAGGTACAAGAGAGGTGCAACCTCGACGTGCGCTCAACACTCCCAACTGTGTACTGCAGGGGCAGTCTATCATAGGTACTGTGACGTCATTACACTGGGAGCAAGAGAAGTGAATTACCTCTAGAGTGACGTCACTATACTGGGAGCAAGAGAAGTGAGTTATCTCTAGAGTGACGTCACTATACTGGGAGCAAGAGAAGTGAGTTACCTCTAGAGTGACGTCACTATACTGGGAGCAAGAGAAGTGAGTTACCTCTAGAGTGACGTCACTATACTGGAGAAAATGAGTTACTTAGAACCAATGTTTGTAATAAAAAATCTTCTGTAAGCTGTGAGTTACCAACATTGCTGTGTTAGATGGACTTTATGTGTGAGTGTGTGAGTGTGTGTGTTTGAGAGATATACATTTTAAAAACATGTTCCGTGTGTCCGAACAGGCTCGCCTTGAACAGGAATGTCCCACCGGTCTAGAGAACAAGGACTGCGCTTAGGGAAATCTTACTTTTTCTGGTTGGCACGAGATAGCACTTCATTGCTATTGAGCATTGGTTTTAAATTGAAACAAAACACACGCCATGTTCTCATTTTGTAAACAATTATCTGTAGGCCTAACCCAAATTTATTTATTTCATCGCGCTTTATTACCCATTTGAGTGTTAACATATATTTATATTGATTACGAAAGTACCCACTTTGATACGGTCTATGACGTCACTCTCGTGTTAGGCTGGACCACCGATGACAGAGAGATCGGGGTTCGAATCCCGGTCGGGTGTACTGAGGGTGGTTTTTACTAAATGTGTTTCCACTTTCCCTTTACGCACATACGGGTACACGTCATATAAATTCAACCTTACTCATCCCTGACTCATTAGCGTAATTAGTATATACGTGTATGAGCTGGAAAGGTAGTAAGACGCGGTGCTAAAAAAAAATAACGCTTGTGTACCCGCATTTGCGTGAATGGAGGATTGATAACTATTTAAGGAAAAACACACCCGACCGGGCTTCGAACTCGGATATGCCAATCATCGGCAGGCAGGTCTAGTCCATGGTAAAATAATTGACGTGTTTGGCCATTCGAGCATTTGAGTGGTTAGAAGCTTTAAAAATGGATATAAAAGGTGCTGTTCATAGTCCACTATGTTCAATGACAGATATTCAACATGTGTTGATATCATCATGGGAAGAAAATTAAACTCCATGTTTCTACTGGAGAATTGTTTGACTTATTTTGACCAAAAAAACTGTTCTACTATATTATTATTATTATTATTATTATTATTATTATTATTATTATTATTATTATCTAGCACCGCGTATTACTACCCGTTCGGGTTATACGTTTAAGTACTAATTACACTAATGGATTATGAATTGGGAAGGTTGAATTTAGATGACGTGAACCCGCATTTGCGTGGAGGGAGAGTGGAAAACCATTTAGGAAAAACCACCCTCAGTTCACCCGACCGAGATTCGAACCTCGATCTCCTCGTCCTCAGCGGTCGAGCTTAACACGACTGGCGCGTTAGCCAACTACGCCACCGAGGCGGGTTGTTCTACTATAAAAACTGATAAAACACCGAGCTTTTCTCGCGTCCCCTACGTCCCCACCTTAAAACATGACTCCAACTCTAGTAACTTGACAGTGAAACAATCCCCCCGGATAGTGGAGTTTCAGTCCGTACAGTTGGCAACACCGGTCCTAGGTGCGCCGCCCGGCTCTGTAACTGGTTGCCGCCGGAGGGCCGGTCAGTTCGGCGGACCGCGGTGAAGCCAACACACTTGCAGACGTCGAGTCAGAGTGGAGAGTCGCGGTCTGTGTGTGCGTGCGTGTGTGACTTCATACAACCGTGCCGGGATCGAGCCACTATCGGGGTCGTTTTATCTTATTGTGTGTTTTGTGTGTGAGCGTGTGATGTTGGTGTGACGACAGCAACTGTAGGATCATACGAGGGGAATCCCGTGGCTTCCACTGGACAGGTACGAGGGAGGTCACCGTGAATACCAGGTGGTCACGTGGTCTTGGGCGTTAGCTAAGTTTTATTTATTTTTAGCACCTTGTCTTACTCGAGGTCTTATGTGCTCTCGAGCTCAAAACTGTGGCTCTTTCTTAATATTCTCTCTCGCTCTCTATCATTGTGTCCTTATCCGCCTGTCTTTCTACACCCCTGTATTTCTATCCGACTGTCTTTCTATCCGCCTGTATTTCTATCCGCCTGTCTTTCTATCCGCCTGTCTTTCTATCCGCCTGTATTTCTATCCGCCTGTCTTTCTATCCGCCTGTATTTCTATCCGCCTGTATTTCTATCCGCCTGTCTTGCTACCGTATCCGCTTGTCCGTAGCTGAAGATACGACCTAAATGGTTTTGATGAGATTTGTTCAAACTTGATATTTAAATTATGGTCATATCTCGAAGTCAAATTGCAATTTAGATTCTAGCCCTAAATTTAAGGGTAGCTTACTGATGACTGATTTTTGAAAAATAATATCCGAAATTATAATGGAATATATGTGGACGTATATAATAACAAAATGTCTGCTATCGACCTAATCTAAGAGTTAGGGGATTTAGAGGGTAACTTAGAGGAAATTTGCCCTCGTTAGCCTGGAGAGGGGAAGGTAACCCCCCACCCCCAATGCAACTGTACGAGATTCGAACCCCGAACTCATCACCCAGCAAACAAGACCAGACGCGCTTGGATAAGTTTCTAGAAAAGTTGAGCAGTAATTCCTAAACTCACAGAAAAAGAGCGGGTGTATAACTTTCCTGAATGGAGCTGTCTGGCAGTAGGAGAACCAACAGGGGAAGAGGAAAATGCGATACAATTTATGTCGTGTCGTGGCCTCTTATTAAATGCCATTCGATTCACAAAGAACCATGCTACGCTCCTACCAGTTAACTTTCGCTCCTCAGGCATTTAGCTCTTAGTGATCAACTGAAGAATGTGAATATTTGGGATTTTCAGGGTGAGAAACATCAACCTTAAAACTACGTTTACAAGTATGTATTACATGTATAGGGTCATATGAAATAGGTTTGTGTTCATCCCAGTAAACACCAAACTAGTGTACTGTTAAAGGTTTTGTCAATATTTAACCTAAGGGCAGCATCTGATTGGCAATCTCATCTACCTGGGCAGCCCACATCATTTGGGTTGATAGTGATTGCTAATTGAAAGAATTTTTTTTTAATCAAAAAAAGTTTGTGGTAAAAATAAATAAATATTTCTCCAGTAAAAACATAATAATGTAATTTTCTTCACACGATGTTATCAACAGGTGTTAAAACCCGCTTCGGTGGCCGCATGGTCTAGGGCGTAATACTCGCAATAGACTAGACTGCTGAAGACGGGCAGATCGTCGTTCGATCCCGGTCAGGTGTGTTGAGGGTGGTTTCCCACTCTCTCTCTGCGCAAATGCGGGTACATTTCATCTACATTTAACCTTCCTAATCCCTAACTTATTGGTGTAATTAGTAGGCCTACATAGGCGTATAACCCGAACGGGTAGTAAGACACGGTGTTAGAAAGAAGTTGTTGAATATATGTCGAGGGTGTCCTTGAATTCAATGACAACTTTTTCTCTTCATTTAAAAAGTTTCTCATCTAATACCGCTATGCTCACGAAATATTCAACAACTGTTGATATCAACATGGGAACTCTTGTGTTTCTACTGGAGAAATCAGCATTTGATTTATTTTGCCGAAAAAAAGTAATTGTTTTATACAAAAACTACAAAAACCCATGGATGAAAGAAATTCTTCAGTAAACTTGCAATAAAACATGTTGCGAAATACGTAAGTGTTATGTGGAGAAGGACTACCTGCGCCCGTAATACTGAAAAGCGAGCGTCAGGTGAACGCTGTTTAATTAGGTCATAGAGTCCAATAAAACAATAACCCCGCCCCCTCTCCTCACTCCCCTCCCAGAGGCGCGTGCTGACTTCTCACTCTGGCATTTAGTTAACGAGCGACCGTTTCCTATTTCAATGGAAGGTGTGGGCCGGCTACAGCATTTTATTAGACAACTCCTTTCCACTTTCACGCTGCACAATTCAGCTCTGTTTAGCTACCACGTTCGTGAGGCACTCTTTTGAGTCCTTAGTCCGTAAGAAGAGATCAACTCCTCAGTAACATATTATTCTGTCCACAATAACCCGATCCGTAAAGTCCGTAATCCGTTAAGACTAAATCAACTCTACAGTAATAGATTGTTCTGTAGACAGAGTCACGATTCGTATGGTCCGTGGTCCTTAAGAAGAGATATACTACTCCACAGTACACTGGATATCACCTCTGAGCTAACTGCAAGGCTACTATTGGGGAAACAACGTTGCCATTCTCTTGTTTACGTGTGGTCATTCTTCCCCCATATAGAAGACACATTTTGCAACGCTGGTTAGTCGATGTTGCCAGTAGCTCCTTCTTACCCCAGCACACCACCTCCTGACATAACTGAAAGCGAGAAGATTTGGCAACCGTTAACAAAGAGAGAGAGAGAGAGCGAAGATAAATCTGTTCTTCATAGGACCTGTAGTTCCCTCAGTGGTGATATCGGGTGTAACAGATTGCTCTGCCCACACAGTCCAACTCTGCAATGTCCGTAGTTAATTGTACAGTACTAGACCAGACACGTTAGATCATCATGGATATAATTCACTATATTATTATTATTATTGTTATTTTATGGGTATTGATATTACTTATCATATGACTTGACGTATGAATACGTGAAATAAGACATAGTAGTTTTTCTAGCTGTCAGATGAGGTCCTGGCCTTATGAGAGGGAGGTTCAGGGGGTACATCGTACATGGGCCCGGGGCTATAAAAGGAGCCTAGGAATTTCCTGGAATCTCAGAAAATGTTTGCATATATTGAAGACTACCATTCACATTTCCACTTCTAGTAGTACTATTACTAAACTATTAGTGTAGGTA
Source organism: Timema bartmani (assembly GCA_902151455.1). Taxonomy (NCBI): domain Eukaryota; kingdom Metazoa; phylum Arthropoda; class Insecta; order Phasmatodea; family Timematidae; genus Timema; species Timema bartmani. The sequence goes on from CABFWB010001643.1 coordinate 98,697, forward strand.
TAATATTCTTGTTTGATTAATTTTACCTTTTTTAGATACAAAAACCGCATAAATTAAATATAATTCTTTTTTTGGCTTATTTCTTCAGATAAGATTGGTTAATTAAGGTATTTTTTTTTTTGGACAGGATTAAAAGAAAATGGAATGGGGGCCCGAAAAAACCTTTGTACCCCCTTATAAAATTCCTCTTGGAGGCCCTGCTTCATGACACGCCTTTGCTCGCTTTCATTGTACAGTAGCCCCATGGATTCTTTGGTGCTGACTGACAGCTCACAGCTGACAGTTGACGGCTTTGAAAAGCTACCAGATCAAATTATGTATCCCTACGCTGAACCATATGATCTGCAAAAAAATATGTTTTTAACAGCTGTAGCTTCTGACAGTCAACATTTAGGTATATACCTAAATGTTGACTGTCAAGAGGTCGGAACATAGTCCTTCAAGAGGTTGGTCGACCAAATGGCGCAGAAAACGTTACCTACACCTCATTCATATCTCATAGCACTCGAATCCTCGATACAGTCCCAAGTTTCCGGAAACGAGACCGTAATTTGAACTATCTCCACTTCCTGTCGAGGAAGGTCCCGACCTTCGTGTTTTGCTCCAAATACTTCCTTTTTCTTCTGCTCTTTAGCGACGTTGACCTCCTCACAATGTCATCGAGAGACCCCGCTACGAACTCAAGGCTGGGGAACGGCCTGACGTCACGGACAATTGGAAGCAGGGTTATTGTGATGTATGTGTACCTAGCAGTACCTTCAGGTCTGTCTGTCTGTCTGTCTGTTGCTCTCCCACCTTTCTCTCGATACATGGTCACCTTGAACAAGAATGTTAAATCAAGCTCCCACCGGCGCTGAACCGCTATTATTTCCATGTCATGTGTGCGTTTCTCTCCTTTGTGTCGTATGTGGGCTGTTGGTTGGTCGCTTATAACACCCGTGACAACCATATGTGTAGCCTTGATTGACTTACCGTCGATGATTAAGGTCATTTGACATTAAAAATTTTACTGCACAATTTTATGTAAGCTATACAAATATAGAGGCTCAATGATTTCAAATCATTATAATTCACGAGTAGAGTAATTAATGTGTGGGACAGAACTGTAGTAGGCCCGTAACTAGACATTCATATGAGGTGTACACAAGGAAATATTTATAATATGTAATTTTTTTTTAATATACAGGATGATCCAAAAGTCACGCAACCCTTTTTTTCCAAGCATATTTCTCGCAGAACAACATGTAAAATGAACACGTTGTTTATATTTATGGCAACACTGTAATGTTGGCCGGGTGTTGTGCAGGTCATGTGACCTTGAGACATACACTAGGTCTAGCCAGTTGGGTTACAGCATTTGAAAGTTTAAGATGAGTTTTTCACGAGTAGAGCGAGTATTCATCTTGGAACATTATTTTAAGGCCAACTCGTACATGGAATGCCAACAATCGTTTGTGCGTAGTTTTCCAGAATCACGCGTGCCGAATAAATTAACAATATGCCGAATTGATGGCACAAAATATACGTTTTTTTTCTTTGGGTTGCGTGAAGCCTCAAAGCCACACAAACAATCAGTCCTCAATTATATTGGATTGTTCTGTTGTGACCTTGTTAAAAGTTGACTTCATTTGTCCGAGTAAGGCAGGCTCTAGGTTTCTAAACATTCCCGTTGATCTCATAACTGCAACATTTCAGGTGAAAAATCCTTGAGTATGAAATAGTTTTTTTTAACAATCTAATAAAAGATTATAAAACTAAAACTGTATGGGTTTTATATTTAAAAAATAAGATTGAAACCTTTCGACACCATTCTGGTGTGAATTACGATTCGAGATAACCAATCACTTCTTAAATAACACGTTATTTCTGCAGAACAAGTCTCAGTGCTCAAGCGGACGGCCCCCTTAAGTTACACGACACTTTTGACGCGACACAAAAATTACTGTTCCTTGAGACGATTAAAAAAACCCACCTTTGTTAAATAATCTATTCTATTAAATGGCGTGACCGTCAATGTTTTTATCTAATAAGTTGATGAAATGCGGGAAACATTTGAAATGTTTTGTTTTTTAAACCCCGCAAAAAACCATTTTAAAATGTCATGCACGAGTAGATAATAATTGACATCGGAACTAACAAAGATATTTGGTATCGTAAACGTAATTGTATGATTTGAAATTAAGTGGTGTGCAGTTTTCCGAATCAGATTTTTTTTTTAACTTTTAAATAAAATTGATTTTTGTGTAGTTCATTTCTTCGCAGTTCCTTCAATATTTTGATATCTTGTCATGATTAAACTTGTTTTAATTAATGGTGACAATTTACGGGGGAGGGGGGGATGGAAGGGCCGCGAGAAAAGATCAGTGTTTTGGACGTTTTCATAGCAAAACCTTTTTTTTGGCCGAAATAAATAAAATATTTTTCAATAGAAACTTAAAGAGTATAATTTTCTTCACGTGGTGATATCAACAGTTTGTTGAATATCTGGCAAGGGTGTTCTGGAATTTAATAATAATTTTTCTCTTCATCTGAAAAGTTTCTCATCTAATGCCGCTATGCTCCTGACAGATATTCAACAATTGTTGATATCAACATGTGAAGAAAATTAAACTCTACGTTTCTGCTGGAGAAATATTTGATTTATTTTGCTGAAATAAAATTATTTGACAAAAATTTAAACTGTAAAAATATTAACTCGCAGTTCCTAACATCCCACCTTAAACCAAACAAGAGCTTTTTTTTTTTATTCGCTCCGCGTCTTACTACCCGTCTGTTAACTTTGTTAACTTACATTAGTCTGATGACAATTTAGCTCGGTCTGTAGCGTGTCTGTCTACTACTCGAAGATTCTTAGGTTCGATTCCCGGCCATTGCCGAAGTGTTTTTATAATTTGTGAGATGTGGGTTTCCCCTTTCACACAGATAATAATAACACCTAGCACCACGTCTTACTACCCGTTCAGGTTATAGACTTATGTACTAATTACGCTGCGGATTTTAGAGATTAGAAAATCTATATTTTTAGGAAGTGTACTCGCATTTGCGTGGAGGAAGAGTGAAAAACAATTTTGTAAAAAACACCCGCAGTATACCCGACCGAGATTCGAACCTCAATCCCCCCGTCATCAGCAGTCTAGTCTACCACGAGAGTAGCGCGTTAGACCACGCGGTCACCGAAGCGGGCTAGCTATTATTATTATTTTAAAGACCAAGATTATATCAGCGGACGATTAGCAACAAAATGGGACTGTCCTTGGTAGATAGCTTACTAATAGTAGACTCCAAATCACTCGCACACAACAATGACAACCTTTTGGATACCACGGGGATTCGAAGTGAGTTCTTCCACGAAAGTTGTTGCCAATCGCTTTAACAATATCCGAGGATAAACAACTTTTATTGCTCATCATTGTTTTAACGTTTAACACAGGATGTAGTTTGTATGCAACAAATAATGACTATGAAACGACTCTAATCGCGGAACGACCCTGGATCCTGTACAGTGCAGCGACAGAGCATTCGTCGATAGTCTAGGCTTCGATTCTCGTGTCATGATGTAATACTTCAATAAAAATCTCATATCGTTATGTAATCGAACGAGTTTAAAGGCCTCATACCCTTGTGAAGAAGAACAGTTTGTTGAGCTTTTGCTGAACAACAATCCTTTGAGCCTTCGTGGAAAAGTCTTCGCACAGCATGTAACCAAGGAACAGTTACGACAGGACTGGAGACTACAAGCTAGGAACTCTCTCACAGCATGTAACCAAGGAACAGTTACGACAGGACTGGAGACTACAAGCTAGGAACTCTCCCACAGCATGTAACCAAGGAACAGTTACGGCAGGACTGGAGAGTACAAGCTAGGAACTCCCCCACAGCTTGTAACCAAGGAACAGTTACGGCAGGACTGGAGAGTACAAGCTAGGAACTCTCTCACAGCATGTAACCAAGGAACAGTTACGGCAGGACTGGAGAGTACAAGCTAGGAACTCTCTCACAGCTTGTAACCAAGGAACAGTTATGGCAGGACTGGAGAGTACAAGCTAGGAACTCTCTCACAGCTTGTAACCAAGGAAGAGTTACGGCAGGACTGGAGAGTACAAACTAGGAACTCTCTCACAGCATGTAACCAAGGAACAGTTACGGCGGAACTGGAGAGTACAAGCTAGGAACTCTCTCACAGCATGTAACCAAGGAACAGTTACGGCAGGACTGGAGAGTACAAGCTAGGAACTCTCTCACAGCATGTAACCAAGGAACAGTTACGGCAGGACTGGAGAGTACAAGCTAGGAACTCTCTCACAGCATGTAACCAAGGAACAGTTACGGCAGGACTGGAGAGTACAAGCTAGGAACTCTCTCACAGCATGTAACCAAGGAACAGTTACGGCAGGACTGGAGAGTACAAGCTAGGAACTCTCTCACAGCATGTAACCAAGGAACAGTTACGGCAGGACTGGAGAGTACAAGCTAGGAACTCTCTCACAGCATGTAACCAAGGAACAGTTACGGCAGGACTGGAGAGTACAAGCTAGGAACTCTCTCACAGCATGTAACCAAGGAACAGTTACGGCAGGACTGGAGAGTACAAGCTAGGAACTCTCTCACAGCATGTAACCAAGGAACAGTTACGGCAGGACTGGAGAGTACAAGCTAGGAACTCTCTCACAGCATGTAACCAAGGAACAGTTACGGCAGGACTGGAGAGTACAAGCTAGGAACTCTCTCACAGCATGTAACCAAGGAACAGTTACGGCAGGACTGGAGAGTACAAGCTAGGAACTCTCTCACAGCATGTAACCAAGGAACAGTTACGGCAGGACTGGAGAGTACAAGCTAGGAACTCTCTCACAGCATGTAACCAAGGAACAGTTACGGCAGGACTGGAGAGTACAAGCTAGGAACTCTCTCACAGCATGTAACCAAGGAACAGTTACGGCAGGACTGGAGAGTACAAACTAGGAACTCTCTCACAGCATGTAACCAAAGAACAGTTACGGCGGAACTGGAGACTACAAGCTAGGAACTCTCTCACAGCATGTAACCAAGGAACAGTTACGGCTGAACTGACACGGACCACTCCTATAACAGCGGGTGCGCCCCAACGTACCTCTCGACACCACAACCAGACATCCTTGGGAACCTCCTCACCAGGACTGGCTGCACGTCTCGTGACAGAACATAATGCCAACGGGGAGATTCTGCTTTATAAAGTTGGTAATCTTGTACATAACCTCATTCCTCTGAGACTTAGAATATCATAGGTATACTACAGTCCAATTTTCCTAGGTAGAACCTTTCGACAGCTGGACAAGCTGCTAGATCAGCTTACAAGTGTTCATAAGTCAAGTCATGTGATCTGCGGCTGTCTCTTTTGATAGATATTATCAATACCTATAACATAACACTAAAAATAATAGTAAAATGTTATCAATGTTGGATTGTTTAGTCGGTCAAATACGCTACTCTCGTATTATACTGGACTGCCAAATGACGTAGAGATCGGGGCTCGAATCTCGTTTGGGTATATTTTAAGTGTTTTCCTTCCCCCCCCAAATTGTTTTCTAGTTTATCTCCATGCAAATGTGGGTACATTTGCAGGGTTACCACACACCTTGAAAACACAGGGTGTATTGCAAAATGTAGTAATACATACTGGTATATTTGTTAATTTGGGACATAAATGGAAAGATGAAAATATTTGTCTGGATGGACGATAAAGTGACGTGAAGAGTTAAACACGCTGTTTCAAACATGTCTTACTACCCCTTAAACAAGGGTCGTGAAGCGATAAAAGATGTATTTCCTCGTCAATATAAGATAATCCTGTTTTAAACATCAGTTAAATGACGTCACACTTGATAAGTTTGATGGGAAATGCCATTTCATTACTCTTTTCTTCAATCCAAAACGTCCTGGAAAAATGGTAATGCCTTATAGAAAGCGCAGGGAATTTGGTGGTAAGATAATATTGGCAACCCTGATTTACAATATGATTTTTTTACCTTCCTCATCCCTAACACATTAGCGTGATTAATATATACTCGTACAACCCGAACGGGCTGTAAGACGCGGATGCCGCGATGTTTCTGATGAGAGTTCCCCCTCCCCATCCTGCCCCCCTATCCAAGGAGAACCTTCTATCTGCCTCTCTCACGAGTGAGAGGAATCTTCTTCTTGTTCGTCACGACCACTTTCCCGCGTCACGAACGGGCCCTGAGGGGGACCTCGGCTTAATGCACCCACTTCAAGAACACCTGATCATCGGCGGGGATTAGGATGGGCCAAGATGGCGGAGAGATACAGGGGTAAGGTTGGTTTGTGTGTAGGGGTAGAAAGAAAAGTTGATTGTTTTTTTTGCCGTTTTTATAGTTTTGGCCAAAATAGGTAAAATATTTCTCCAGTAGTAACATAAAGAGTTTAATTTTCTTCACGTGGTGATATCAACAATTGTTGAATATCTGTCATGAGCATAGCAACATTAGATGAGAAACTTTTTAAATGAACATAGCACGTACTGTTCAAATTCTGCAATACCCACGACAAACATTCCTCAACCGTTGATATTCTAGTTTCATGTTGAGCCAGACTGCCGAGGACGGGGAGATCGAAGTTCGAATCTCGGTCGGGTGAACTGGGGAGGGTTTTTCTTAAATGGTTTTCCACTCTCCCTCCACGCAAATGTGGGTTCACTTCCTCTAAATTCAACCTTCCTAATTCCTAATCAATTAGCGTAATTATTACTTAGGCGAATAACCCTAAAAGCCAGTGTTTTTGCACTTTTTATGGCAAAACTTTTTTTTTTTTTTGCCAAAATAAAATATTGCTCCAGTAACAAATATATATTTTCTTTTCACATGCTGACCTCACAATTTCTTGAATATCTGTCAAGTGTGTTCTATAATTCAATGACAACTTTTTCTCTTAATTTAAAAAGTTTCTCATCAATTACTGTTTATATCACCAGGTGAAGAAAATTAAACTCTTGTTTCTACTGGAGAAATGTTTGATTTATTTTTGCCAAAAAACTGTTTTGCCATAAAAACTGTAAAAAAAAATACTGGCCTTTTTTGCGTCCCTTTCTATTCCACCATCAACTAACTTTGCCTACCTTGGCAATACCTCACGACACGCCACTGCATAGGTTACATGCTGGGACCAAAAGCCGCCAGCTATGATCTAATCTTAATCTAGGCCAAAGAAGTGGAGTGGCAGCTCGTGTTAATCCGCCTCAAAGCAACTCTTGGTTTAGAACGTATCCGAGCAGGGCGGTGGCCTTGAAATGTTAATTAATCTAATTTTTAAGAGTTTTTTTTCCATTGAGACGAAAATGTAATTAAAGTAAACGACAGTTTTATCTTTAGACTCTGGTGACTATTTACTTTACTTACCAAGCAAGGTGATAAATAGGAAACATTAACAAAATACTCTTAACAAAAAGTAGATTTAGTAGAATTCCGGTACGAAAAAAGTTTTAGAAAAACTAACATAATTTCTTGAACCCAATAATTTTTTTTAGCACTGCGCCTTACTACCCGTTCGGGTTGTACGCACTTACGCTAATGTGTAATGGTAGGGTGATTGTGAGATGAAATGGAGGACCTACAGTTTAACGTGGGATCCGAACCACGGTGGACGCCTGGCATTCCTCACATTCACAAGTTGGGATTAATACACGTCTTGTCAGAGGTGAAGGAAGGGTTTGGTAATTAGATAAATCCGTGCCTGGACAGAGGAATGAACCCCGGACCCCCAGCACAGAAGTCTGACACCTTACCTCTAGACCGCCAGGTCACCCTCAAATAAATGAAAATGTAAAATGTCAGGAAGGTTCAGATTCCTCAGAGATGATATCCAGTGTAGTGGCAACTTTGATGGCCGGTGCTGTACAACTTTCAACGATTGAAACCATCGCGGTGGTCGAGAGTGTTGAAACGCAACCACTCTGACGGCCGACCATGTTTGGATGAGATTTGGACCGAGGCTGTGTCCAGTGGCGTAGCCAAGATTAGATTCCAACAGAGACACTCCTTAGACGGCACAACTCGTCTTTTTTTTTTAAAAAAGGCATTTAGTACCAACGAATCGGTTTGTTCGTTGTTTTTACCACCGCGCCTTACTACCGGTTAAAATAGATGCACTAGAGATAGGGAAGGTCGAATTCAGAGGAAGTTTACCTGCATTTGCTTAGAGAGAGAGTGGAAAAACATTAGGAAAACCATTCTCAGTACACCCTACCAAGATTTGAACCCCGCTCTCTGTAATCGATCAGTCCAGTCTATTGCGAGAGTGACGCCTCAGACCGTTTGACCGCCGAAGCGGCTACCGGGTTGGCGTCTATAGGATTACTCTGTACTCTTATGTATGGACATGGGTACATAGGTGTCAGTCTCATCTTGTCTGATGTGACGGCTCGCGGAGAGTTCAGGATTAGAATTCCTAACGGGCTTAAATGGATGAGTTCACCCCCCCTCCCACCCGAAGTGTTCCTACCTTTACACAAACGCAAGTTCAGGTACACTTTCTCTAAATTGTACCTTCCTCATCTTTACCCCAATTGTGTGGATATGCTGACAGTCCGAACGGGCAGAAGTATATTAAAAGCATATTCTTTGTACACCCCTGACCGCCACTGGTCTAGTGGTCAGTCATTGTGCTCACTGGCCACAGATCCAGAGTTCCCAGGTTCGATCTCCGGCGCTTTCAGATTTTATATGAAGCAGTGTGTCTGTAACAGGGTCAAACTCAGACCCGTGAGGACAAAATGAGGAGATACTTGAATAAATAAGTAGTAGCTCTGGTCTAGAAAGCTGTGCTTAGCGGACAGAGGGTTGGTTGTACTGACCATATGACCCCCCCTCCCCCATACTCAGAAATTGGCATTATATTCGCCAACAGACGGCGACCGCTCGGTCGGTATAACTAGATTGTGGGATGATGCCATAGAAATGAGTGCTAGTACAGTCCGAGTGGGTAGTAAGACGTTCTTACAATACGTACTTAGGAGAAATTAAACCTCGGCCATCATTTCGATCGCGACTGCCGATGACGAGGATATCGGGGTTCGAATTTTTGGTCGGGTGTACTGAGGGTGTTTTTTTTTCTGTTTTTTTTTTCCAAAAAACTGTTCTCTACCTCCCCTTCACGCAAATGAGGGTACATCTCCTTTAAATTAAACTTTACTCATCCCTAACCCATCAGCGTGATTAATACGTTAATGAGTATAACCCGACTGGATAGTAAGACGCGATGCTAAAAACATAAAAAATTATCACGATTGCACGGAATCCATTTAAATATCAGATCTTATTTTTTTTTAATCAAATCACATTTTGGTAAACCTGTTAGCTAACCAGAGATCCTGACGGCCGCCATCAGAGCGTTCAGATCACAACAAAACGTCTCGACTGTGACAAGTTATCTAAGTTGTGGTTACAGACGGTATTCTGCTGCGCTTTGCAACTGTACCGAGCTCTTCATAAAAAGAGCAGACAGTCAGACACTTTCACTGCACAATCTGGGGCGAAGCAGATAATATATTTTAGTTGTCAGCCTCTTGATTTGTTTATCGAGGCATTTAACAAAACGTCATCGGCCAGGGGTAAAGGGAAAACGACCAGAATAAGACGTATAAGAATTTGACCAGAGAATGAATGGAGTAAAAGTCACTCTTGTGGAGAAAAAAAATCAAGTCTCCCGTGGACTTTACCGGATTAAGAGATGAGGTAACTTAAGAGAACATAAGAAAATGTCAGTGTTTTTTTGCAATTTTCACAGCGAACAATCTTTTTATACAAATAAAATAAAATATTGCGCCAGTATTAACATAGAGTATAGTTTTCTTCACACGGTGATATCAACAGTTGTTGAATATTTGTCAAGGTCGTCCTGGAATTTAATGACAACTTTTTCTCTTCATCTAAAAAGTTTGTCATCTAATGACGCTATGCTCATGATAGATATTCAACAACTGTTGATATCACCAGGGGAAGAAAATTAAACTGTGTGTTTATACTGGAGAATTATATGATTTATTTTGGCAAAAGAAATAAAAAGTTTGCTATGAAAACTGCAAAATCACTTCCCTTAACTCTAAATTACGACCATTTCACCTTAATACTTGAGCCAGTGTTGCCACAAACCTGAAAAAAAAAAATTATTAGAGAATTGGAAAAATACAGGTACAAAATTTCACAAATACGAAAGCATTTTTTTAAAATCAACAAACAACATTTTACTCTTTTATTATTGTTATTTAATAGGTAATGAAAATATCAATCAAAAATGACATCTCCATATCACATGACTTTGCGTATGAAAGTAGAAGCTTTTCTAGCTGTCAGATAAGGCCCTTATTATCAAATTGGACTGTACGCCCCTCATCTCCAATACTTGAATCTTTATTCTGCGCATTAATGTGTCAAGACTCGCAATTACCGCACATGATTACAGGTTTTGACCGAATCATGATGTTTCATCAATTACCCGGTAAGGTGTCTGCATTCGAGACAACCTCTGACGAAGAATATCAACTTCTTTTTTTGAAGCCGTCCCGAAATGTTGATGGCCTTGGCTCAACTAAACATCTTCACACACACACACTTTTATTTTCTATCGTGCTTTCTTTTTTAATATTCCTTCTTTTTTTTTCTTGTTCCTCTCTTTTGTCCCGAACTGTAGCCATCTTTTAGGTTCACCTGTGGGACTATCGTTGTTCATCTGTTTCCATGGCCGGAAACTTTACCAAGACAAACTTTCAGCTTGTAATATTTGGGGAGAGTTAGATCAAACGGGTACAGAGACAAATTATCTGACAAATAAATAATACTAGATACACTTTCAAGTATTCACACGTCAAGTCATGTAATATTCAGCCGTTACTTTACATAAATGCTCTTTTTAACTCATTTAGGGTTAGAAGAAAACAGGATGGCCACGCACCTGTAAAACCGGAAGAACAAAGAGAATTTTACAGAGTTTAGTAAAAATTACATGAGATAGTAGAGGAAGCAAGACTGGGATGGTATGGACATGTAATGAGGATGTTGGAGTACATGAGTTAGTAGAGGAAGCAAGACTGAGATGGTATGGACATGTAATGAGGATGTTGGAGTACATGAGATAGTAAGAGGAACCAAGACTGAGATGGTATGGACACGTAATGAGGATGGAAGGAGAGAGGATTCCAAGAAGATTAATGGATGTGAAGGGAAGAGACCATAAGGAAGAGATGGGAGGAACAAATAGCAGCAAGTGTGCAAGTGAGAGGAGGAGAGTTGAAGAGAGTGCAGGAGGAAGAATGGTGGATGGACAGAAGGAGATGGAGGCATTTTATTAAACAGACCCGGCCACAGGCTGGAGACAGTTCATGATGATGATGATATATTGTTATTCCTTTACTCATGGAAATGCCCAACAGCCAACTTCTGAGATGAATCTGATTGTAGCTACAACCAGAATATTAAAAACAATTTTACCAATGCAGCTACAGCTTATAATAAGTTTTAGTACAAGATTATATATTTTATATACTTCATTTTATTCAGCAATAACCGTTTACATTACATTTTAATTTATAATTTTGGCCTACTATGTACAACTTGAAAATAAAGTCACTGCAGTTAGGATGTATACATTTTTTTACATTATAGTATTTATATTAATGCGTAATTCTTCCTACCAATGAACTCTTATCAGGATTTTTCCCACAACAGCATACTACTCGTTAGTGTTAGAAGCATAAATATGAATTACAATAACGTTCGAGGGATGAGAAAAGTATGATTTAAAGGAAAAGAGCCCGAAATTGAGTGAAGCAATACAGGGAAACATTCTAGGGGAAAAAAACTCTCCGTACAAATGGCTAGGATTCTAACCTGGTTGTTTCCATCACCGGCAGTCCATTCTATTGTGTGTGTGTGACGCCAACGACCATTTGACCATAGACGCATGTAATTCTTTGCTGCACATTTATTAGATATGATAACTACGAATCTGTCGTATCACATTTCTTGACTAAAGCTTCAAGTAATTGCGAGTATGCGTACTTAATATCATACTGCATGTCGTACCAGTAGTTGACAGCAATGCAAGCGTGCGATTGCCGCACATGATGGTACCACAGGGAAGGTAGATATAGGGCGTCACCCGCCTCGACACGAACCATGACAGGATGTGCTTTCTTAAAGAGGGGGTAACTGTCTAAATCTGGGTTTAACGGGTCAATACATATCCACGGAACAAACGAGTCATTGTCGGACAAGAGCTCATCTTCATCGGCGGCAGTCTCAAGTTGGTGGGTGTGTTGGGGTGTACCATTCTGCTGAGATACGCTGCCCTTGTCGCTACGAGGAACTATCTCAAAGACGCCCGGCGCTACCTCCTTGTAGCTCGCCACCGGGAAACTCTTGTAAGGTATCCAAGGCCTGTCAGTGGGGGGGAGGAGGATGAAATCCTTATAGCCAGAAACAACACAGTAGATGTTTTCGTACGGGTCCTTATGCACTGAAATGACAAATGACGACGTCAAGAGGGTTAGAGATGTTGGAGGAAACGTCAACAAGAGAATTGGTACCTGAAACTAGGTTAATTTCAAACATTCCATTGAGTTTCAAGAATATAAAGAAATATATATTTTAAATACAACTCAACGGAGTGAAACAAACCTTGTTTCAGATACAGAATTTTATATGTGTTTTTAACAAATAGTTGTTCATAAACACATCAACAGTTACCACTGGCGC
>CABFWB010001643.1:111497-142290 GCA_902151455.1 Timema bartmani
TGAACAATATTTTTTTTTCATGCATACTGCTAGAATATACAAACATGCAAGTTTCAATAAATTGTATTTTGGAAATTTCATTTATAAAATCTGAAAAGTCAAATCAGCAACTTGCACTAACTTCTCCCCATGTGGAAATATCATATCTGGCCAGATATACCCAGATTTAGGCCAGATATACCCAGATCTGTGCCAGATATACCCAGATTTATTCCAGATATACCCAGATCTAGGCCAGACATACCCAGAATTAGCCCAGATATACCCAGATCTAGGCCAGATTTGAGCCAGATCTGGGCCAGATCTGTCATTTTTCCACATGGGTAACCGACACCTCTGGATGTTTGTACATAAAGCCCATGTAGTCTGTCTTCATTTGTAGAGTTCCTCACGTATGATCTCAACAGCTATAGGGACAAGAAAGAGGTAAGTGAGGGGGGGGGGGTTTCAACCCTGAACCCTCCCCCATCCCCTTTTTTGGCTGCGCCAGTGACAGTTACTGTAAAATTAACTTAAGTTTTAGCAAAGAAAATTCTTTACTACTAATAAATCTACTAATAAATTAAAAATATTTTGTATGTAAAATACATGAAGCTTCATATTATTTTATTTAACCTATAAAATGAGGGTTCATAGTAATAAATTAAATTAAATATAAATTATATATATAATTATAATAATTAATAAAATTATTTAAGAATTTAATATTAGATACCGGTATATATTACTTATATTAAATGTACAAATTAATAATAAATCACTAAAATTTAGAGGTGCGCAAAGCTTCTAAATTTAAAAGACGAAGATCAAATCTACTTTGACATCGACAATAACTTATGCATCTTCAAAACATTTTAAAATAAGAAGAAAACTTCATACATCATCGTTATCATATTTGAAATATCTCACAAAATATTACATTTAAACAAAATATAATCATGTTTATAACAGCTACTAAACAGTATTTTAACACCAACTGGTGATCAAATGGAGCATATTATATAACGTAAGTAGAGGTACGTTAAGATATCTCAGCATAAAATAATATAGTGTTTTTTTACTCTAAAGCTTTCTCTTTACCTAGATGCACTTAGCGGATAGTTAAACAAACTTAAAAGTGGTGTTAAGTTACAACAACAAAAATGTTATCAGCTTCGACTTTGTTTCAAATTTAAAAAGTGATCTTCGCACATTTACCTTAACAAAAATGTAGGCTACTACTAACCTTAAAATGGTAGCAAAATAATAGGCCTAAAATTAGGCTTAACCATACATCCCAAATGGATATATTAAAACTATTTTTTTATTTAATTTTTACAATTTGTAATAATTCTATTTTTTAACTCAACCCACAAGACTTTGAAGCCTAGTAGTTATGGTTTTTATAATATTACTAATAACTTATTAAGTGCGGGTAGCCTTTGTTAAAACCTACTCGATGTAATGGCTCTCTCGTCTCCCACCCATAAATTCACAGCTTCGGGAGGACACCCAAATGCTTCAGAGGCCCACGATATCTCTGGCTCCACTTCGCACATCAACTCTGGAAAGTCCTCCGTTAAGTTAGAATTCTGGCGCTGAACATAAAACACGCCAGGATATTTGTGACGGTCTTCTAGACCATCCAAGAATTCAGACATATTCATTTCTCGCTCCTCGGGCATCACGAAATATTCGATATCAGCATTTTGTTCCGATCTGGTGGCGATGGCATCCGCGTAGCCGTTAGGAGTGACTGCGACAGTCACTTTTTTGTCACTTAGTTTCTTCCTGGACATACATCACTTTTATCACTTGATATTGGATAAATGGCGATTAATATACAAAACAGAACTTTAATGGGCTAGCAGTGAGGAAGTGTACCTGAATTTGAGTGGAGGGAGAGTGGAAAACCATTTAGGAATCACCATCTTAAGTACACCCAAACTGAATTCGAACCTCGATCTCCCGTTATCGGTAGTTCAGACTATTGCGAGAGTGAGACCTTAGGTCATTCGACCAATGAAGCGAGTAACTTTACTGTCCACATTAATATATCCAGTCGGGAGCACACGCAACCCCAATAGGCCTACAGTAAAACATAAAAATAAAGAACTTATGTATTAGTTTTGGTAATAGCCTAATCTAAGGGGATATCTGTTCCAGAAATTGTCTAAACATTGAATGTCAGTTGCTATACTTGGAGTGAGGGTGTATTGTAAAATGTAAACGCTAAAAATGTATCACTTGAAACATAGATGAAGCAGGAATAAAATTAATTTTACTCTGTTAATATGTTTAATTTTATTTTTATTGTTACAATCTTAACTCTTATCTGTACATTCCTAAAAACCAATGTTGTCAAAAGTCAAAGCAAATAGCCGAGCATTTATTCCTCAAGTTGTAAAACAGACGAATAAAAGAATAATTGAGTAGACGGTAACCCTTGATGTGTTGGTTCTGCATTATTAGGTCCTTAGCCTTCATGGGTGGGATTGAGCATCAAGTTTGTCTACTCTGGTTTGCTGGTGAATAGGTCGGGGTTTAGCCCCCTAAATCCTGGTTGAATATACTGTAGGTGGTTTTTCCTCTCTTCTTCCACCCAAATTATACCTTCCCCATTAATGTGATTGAGAGTCTGGACATTAAGCCTTAGTTATAGTACATGTTTATATCGGTATTTAGATATTTTAATAGCATGTTTAAACTTCTCACATTCAATAATTATAATACCTGGCCTTAAGTTATAAGATGAATATGTTATTCCCGAACGGGTAGTAAGACGCGGTAATAATAATAATAATATGCTATTACCTGAAATAAGGAACATCCCATTTTCCAATTGCAGACCAATGAGTTACAGCTCCTTTGAAAAGTACTGGTAAGTTTGTAGACACCCACCGCCTATGAAAATCTAAAGCCGAGATTGGAGGTTTCATGACCGGGACATCCTTTCTTAAGTACAACTCTTAAACAATAAATCACATTGATGGTTAAAATATGTTTCCAAAAACGGTTCAACTTAGGATATATGTTTTGACTTTTGAGCGGTATATTTAAGTTATATATATTTTTATTATTACGTCTTACTAATCATAATAAGTATCCCTACGTAGGCCTACTAATTAATATGCTAATGTGTTAGCGATGAAAAATATTGAATTTGACCATTGATGCAGGCTGTAGGCTAATTGTTATTAATTTGTTGACGTCAATATTATCAGCTGAATTATGAAAATGTACTGGTTCAACAGTCTGGTGAGAGGTGATGTGAAATACTAGAACTGATATGCAGATCCTTACCATTTGCTTCTGTTGATAAGATCTGAAGGCAATTCAAAATATCGTTTTTATGCTCCATATGGCTTACTGGCAAGAAATCATTTTTTGTTTAAAATTTTATCAAAAATTATGTATTATATATTTTTAACAAAGTATAATACAAACCACAGATTCATAGAATTTGTGGGTTGTCACTGATTAACTAATCATAATTTCAAAATATTAAAAACAAACTGTCCTTGCAGCTGAGGGAAGCACATTCTAGTGAGGAGGATTAAAATTATATCAGTTACCAGTCGTTTACCACGATTGGATTGGTTAGACGTTAATGGCGCTAGTTACAAGGTATGTTATGCCAATGTGGCAAAATTTCGAAACTTTTAACTGACAGTTGATAGTAAACGTGGAGTAGCTCAACAGATATAGACAAATGGATAATAAATCACATACAATTTAAAAAATGTTAATCCTCAGTACTATTCACATCAATCCTTTAAGAGGAGGTTATGCTTAGTAATGAGACAAAAATCAGCTTCCAAATTAACTTTTCCTTACTCACACTATAACGTATTATTATGTTGAAAATATTAAAATGCTAGTTAGAATATAACTGTTCGTGTTATATGTACTTTAAATCTACACAAATTCAAGTCTATTTACCAAAATGGAGCATTTATGGTCTATCTATCTATCTATCTATCTACCTACAAATTATTATTATTGTTATTATTATTATTATTTATATTAATATTTAGTTGTTGGAGCGACACTATACTGACTATAGTTACATTTCCAACTAGGTGACACGTGAATGGAAATTAAACAAAACAACATTTTATTTCGATTGACTTATTAGTTATCTACAAAAACAAAAATTTAAATATAAACTAAAATTATTCGCGAAGAGAAGTACTCATTTTGAAAACATATCAATGGATCTCTACACAATGATTTCTATATTTATATAAGTCTATACAGGTAAATATAAGATTATAAAAATACTACTCAGTAGGTAATTAAAAAATATGATTTAATATTTAGGTTAAGAAACCAGTCCAACAAGATATTATCTCTAATCTTGTGGATAATTTTGTATTGGCGCTACTCACACGATTCCTTAGTATTTCGAGAACTTAACGTGTTTTGTCCAGGGTTCCCTGGTTCAATGGCATTTTTTTTTATTGGCATTGGGTAGTGATGTAATCTAGACTTTAGGACTAATAATATGTAGCTCATTATAATGACAACTCCCTGCGTGTTGATATCTATGCTTCTTAAAACTGTTATTATTTGAATGAGATTTATAGGCTTACCCTTAATCATAATCCAAACACACTTATGATCACACGACAGATTTAGAAACCAATATCCAGGGTGGTTTAACCAATCTTAGTTGGCATTGCAATGTGATTGTGTCTAAACCACTGAATGATTATTTGGTTTGGGGCTAAAAGCGCTGCTGTCGAATATAGCAGGAGACCTTGCATAGATATCAACCAGTGTATTCTAATTCTTCCAAATGTCTAATGCCAACCAAGATCAAACTCACATTGACATTTCTATACTAAAATACTATTATTTTCAAAAAACTAGCTACTCTCATTTTGACATCTTTTGAATAAATACAAAAATGACATCGTCCCAAAATGTCAAATAATTCACAAGAATGAAGGTTTGACATTGGCCCGTGTTGTTAAGAAACTGATGAGCTGATAAAAAAATCGCAAACAAACCTACACTTTTTGGTACAATATTACACCACTTTAAGAAAAAAAAATTCCAAATGTCATAAACATTTTCAAGCATCCCAAGGACTGACATAAATACGATCGCAGCTTTCTAAGAGACAGCGCTACACATGAATTGGATGTCACAAGGGTGACATTTGTTTGGAATTATGTTATTGAACAAGAATCAAGTCTAACACCCTTGCTCTGTCGGTAGCATGTCTGCTTACTGAGCTAAGGATCTCAGTTTGATTCTCGGCACAGTCGAAAAATTCATCAACAGTGAAATGCGGGCTTCTTTTTTCACAGTGATCAATAATGGTTAGATGTTGTGTCCGTTCTAGATTTAAGTTAAGTCATGAACTGATATAATCAATCGGCTTACAAATTCTTGTGTTAAATACAACAAATAAAAAAAAAGACAACTTAATTTAGCCGAAAAATGTCGTGAGCTATATACCTTGTAACACAGTAAAGTATAAGAATATGGATAAATCCCAGCATACAATATTGGTTGAACCACAATGATAAAGTAATAGCCACATAATATCATCTTACTGTAAAACGATTATTATTCCAGTGTGACAATGTTTGCTGTTACAGGGGTAGCTTACAATATTTCCTTGGGGCCATAGAGAAGTACACATTCAAGTACTAGCTTGACGGCGCTAAAAGAACCCAAATGGATTGCTACAGTCCAGTTTCCTATTCAACATCTTCAAGAGCGTTTAAACAAAATGTACGTTTGGTGGGCTTACTTGTTGCCTATATTACTATTTTTACTATTATATGATGAAAATAAATTTAGGGTGTTTGATAAAAGGGTTCTTAGGAAGTTATTTGGTCTTAAAAGGGAGTAAGATACCAGGGAGGGGAGGAGATTACATAATGATTATTAACATACCCTGTATGCATCACAAGACATTGCTAGGATAGTCAAGACTCGTAGATTACAATGAGCAGGACATGCAGTGCGAACGGGACATTCTAGAACCATGTTCAGACTAGGCCTATTGGTTGGCAAACCTAATGGGAAGAGACCATTGGGAAGACCTAGACGCAGATGGGAGGGTAACATTAGAATGGGCTTGAAAGAGATGGGGTGTAATGAGGTGGACTGGATAGAACTAGATCCAAGTGAGGTAATGAACTTTTGAGCTCCTAGCACCATAGAGTAAGTTAGTACTATTACTTACAGGGGCTAGATTTATCAGTGGTTGAATGGTCAAAGGCATAACGCTGGCAATAGACTGGACTGCCAATGACGAGATCGGGGTTCGAATCTCAGTCGGATGAACTGAGGGTGGTTTTCACTAAATGAGTTTCTCCGCTAACTTAATGTGGGTTTGTTTCCTCTACAATATTATTATTCCTTACTTGTCCCAGTCCACAATGGGTAGTAAGACCTGATCACACATTTACAGGTGCTCACACGGTTCTTAAGCGCTTGCATTGTGCTTTGCATCACTGAACTACCTTGCTTCCAATTAAGTTTCATGAACTAAATCTTCTCCCGACAATTATTCCCTCACTGGTGGGGACTAGTGTAGGTCATTCGGACTCATGTGTTCTGGACACTGTTCATTAAAGTGTGTGGGTCCTGCCCCCCCCCTNCCCCCCCCCCCCAATTCCCCTACACCACCACCCCATGCATTTACTTAAAGCTATCCATTAATGAAAACTTATTCAGCTTCCAGTCAAAACATGGCAGAAAGGAAAGTTTAGAAAAAACAATTATTTTTTTCGGTCAACATTGATAACACTTCACTATATTATTTGCCAAATTTTAAATATATTGATAAGAAAAATCAAGTGACAGTACAAGAAATCACATATGACTTGATGTATGAAAACATTAAAATTAGTTTTAGTAACTTTTTTAGATTGTCACATACTGTCTTTCCTGTGTTTTGGCTATTATAAGTTAGTCCGACACCTCAAGACACCTTACTTCAGTCGGTAGTGTGTCTGTCTACTGAGCTAAGGCTCCCAGGTTCGATTCCCTGCATGGCCGAAAAATGTATCACTGATGAAATGTTGGTTTTCCCTTTCGCAGTGATGTATTAATGGCCGGGTGTACTGTATGTTATGCCATTTCTAGATTTAAGATAGTTTATAAGTTGTGAGCTGATGATATAATAAGTCTGTTCAGAAAGTGCACATTAAATACCTAAATATATATATATATATGTATAAAGTTGCAGGTAACTCCCTCCCTCTTTACCCGGCCCCCATTCCCCTGAAACAATTATTAGAGAATTATATTTATTTTCTCTCTTTTTAGAACAAGAATGAAGATTCCACATGTTTGCCTCGACTGATAGAAAGTGAACTAACTAAGCCTGACACTAACGATATTGAACACCCAGAAGAAAACGAAAATAATGTCAGTATATTGTCATTTGTGGAAGTGATATTAGACGAAGGAATCTCACATATAGGTCTGAATGGAAGGGAAGAAATTAAAACCTCCGACCACAGTGAAAGAGAAGAGTGTCTCGATGTGACAAAGTTTTCTCCCTCCGTAAGTAAACGTAAAAGAGACAGGCTCAAGTTCCGTTTCCAGTGCAACGACTGCCCCAAGTGCTACAAGTTTAAATATGAAATAAAGAATCACGCGATGAAACACACGGGAGAGCGTCCCTTCAAGTGCACATTCTGCGATTACAAATTTAGATATAGCAGTCACTTAACCATCCACCTCAAAATTCACCAAGGTTTGAGAGACTTTGTCTGCAGCGAATGCGGTAAATCGTTTTATCGTAAACACGATCTACAAAGACACGGTACTGTTCATAGCGCAAAGAAGCCATTTTCTTGTGAACTATGCGAGGCTTCCTTTACCCAGAAGAGCAATCTTAAAGCACATAATTTAACCCACGATGGGTTAAGACCTTTTCAGTGCAAGGTTTGTGTCAAGTCCTATACGAAGCGGTGTCTCCTAACACGCCACGAAGTGAGCCATAGTGATTCTTATTCGTTTCAGTGCTCTGTTTGTGGAAAATGCTTTAAACATAAGAGTCATCTTGTAGGACACACTCGAACACACGCAAACTAACCTTTTCATTGCCACACGTGCCAAGATTTACAGGTTTTTGTGTGCTAAAAAGCCACATAATTTTTGTAATGTTGGACAAGAAAAATCACACAAACTTTTATGTATGAAGTGATTTTTCCGACTGTTCTATCACTTCTATCTGCAGACTACATGTACACAGTGGAATGTTCTCATTCTAGTGAAATAATAACCACCTACTCGATCTACAGGATAACACCAGAACTAGCGCAAATCTGGAAATCCGATCTCATCGTCTAGTGGCACTTTTAACATTAGAACAGATCATATCTGTTCGTGGCACTAAGATGGTTAAACACAAACCTTTTTCTTTTTTACTAAATCAGTGACCTGGCGGTCTAGGGGTAAGGTGTCAAGACTTCTGTGCTGAGGGTTCTGGGTTCAACCCTCGGTCCCGGCACAGATTTATCTGATTGCCAAACCCTTCCTTCACCTCTGACAAGACGTGTATTAATCACAACTTGTGAATGTGTGGAATGCCAGGCCTCCACCGTGGTTCGGATCCTACGTTAAACTGTAGGTCCTCCATTTCATCTCACAATCACCCTACCATTACACATTAGCGTAAGTGCGTACAACCTGAATGGGTAGTAAGACGCGGTGATAATAATAATTTTTTACTAATCAATTTCAACCCACCAGCTTCAGTGGCCGAACAGTCTAAGGTGTCACTCTCGTGTTAGACTGGGCTACTAATGATGGGTAGATCGATGTTCGAATCTCATTTGGGTCTACTGTGGGTAGTTATTCCTGAATGGTTTCCCACTATCCTTAAATGCAAATGCGGGTAGATTACCTCTAAAATGCTTCCTTCCTCATCCACACACACACAAGTTATGCGTATAACCTGAACAGGTAGTAAGACATGGCGATTAAAAAAAATTCTTAAAGAAAGACAATATAGCAAACATTTATTTATTATAAATAAATTATGTGTGTGTGTGTGTGTGTTATTGGTTAAAATTGAATTTTGTTATTTAATCAAACTGTTATATTATTTACTTAAACTTTTATTAACTTTGTTAGTTAGTTTGTTTAATGCTTCACCCTTCACTGTTTTTTCAGTCAATTCATAATCTACACTAATAATCTTTAATCTAAGGAAACAGGAGGAGTAAGGGAAATTTTAAAGAAATGTATAGTCATTCACTTGTGGAAAATCATAAATTAACTATAGTAAATAAAAAAAATCGTCTATTTAAGATTTTAGAGTCAAGAGCCAAGCTCATCAATTCAAAATGTTTTATAAGCTCTAAATGATTGTTCAGAATAATTAAAAATGCATTAAAAAATTGTTTCATAATAGATGATAGCTTTGTTCTTTTTTGTTTGTGTTTATTATTTTATAGTTTTTATTAAATAAAACATAGATTGGTGTTAATTATAATGCTTCATTATAAAAAGTGCTCAAAATGTCCACCTTCGGTCTGAATGCAAGCATCCCACTGCAAAGTATTTGGGAAAGAGTGCGGCATTCTACAACATGGTAAGTGCAGGCTTTCATTCAGGCCGAAGGCGGTCGTTTTGAACCTTTCCTATATTCTGAAAATTGAAACCTGGACACGGGAATCGAACCCTGGACCCCTGGCCTAGTACGTCAATGCTCTAACCACTGAGCTATCCAGGATTCGTGTCATTTTTCAATTTTCAGAATATATCTAGTGGAGTAATTCCCACTAACAAGCATAAATAATAGCTCCGGCTATTAATTCTTAACTTTCCTATAATGTTAAACAGCTACAAATTGCTGGAGTACAAACAAGAATATAACTTGGAAACAAGGTCAAATGGGACACATGTTTAGGCTATATGAGTCTGTCTTCTGTTACTCTTCCATGCAAGAACCACTACACCGATTGTGCTGAAATTTCACATTGTCATTACTCTAACATCCGGTTAACATATGTCTTTTAGAATTCATCCCCGCAGTTTTTTTTTTCAAGATGGCAGCAACGCAACTATACTTTTTGGCATTTTTCTCAGCTTTCGCTCAATCAGATTTTCATTTGACCTTGGCGTTTATTTCGCGTGCCCACCGATACGCTTAATCCCACACGATCAAAATAAAAGTCTTGACACCTTAGCTCAATCGATAGCGCATCTGTCTACTAAGTTAAGAGCCCCAGGCTCGATTCCCAGCATGGCCTAAAAATGTATCATTAGTGAAATGTATGTTTCCCCTTTCACGGTGATAAATTAACGGCCAGGGACTGGGTGTTGTGTCTGTTCTAGATTTAAGTTAGCTTATAAGCTGATCTAATCAGTCGGTTCAGAAAGTGCACGTTAAATACTTTAAAAATATAGAAGGGGTTTCAACCGATTTGTAGACACATAAATTATATATCTTAAAAGATATTATTTTGATATGTTCACCTTAAAGTCCCACTTGTAGCCAAGGTCGTCTCTTGTAAAGCAGTGAGTGAGTAAACTATTCTCATCACCCGGGGCTTACAACTGGCAGCTTGTGATACTTTTTTGGAAAAATAATCTACTGTAGTAAAATTGATATTTTCAGCCGAGGAACTGAAAGTTTTGACTTGCGTGGGACAAATCCATCAAAGTCCCAATTATTGTTCATGTTTAATTTCTTTTTTATAATCTTTTGTATTATATTGACATATCAAATTTAGTGTATTTTAGTAGAAAAAATTATCTAGTATGTAATTAAAGTAAACGTGTTTTAATTACCACTTCCTTTTGCATTCACCATTAAATACCTGCTAACCCGCATTTGTGGCCACATGGTCTGAGGTGTCACTCTCGCAATAGACTGGGCTGCCAATGATGTGGAGATAAGGGTTCAATTCCCAGTCGGGTGTACTTGGGGTAGATTTTCCGAAATGGTTTTCCACTCTTTTTTCATGTAAATTCGGTTGCATCGCCTCTAAATTCTGCCTTCCTTATCTACCTACCCGAATTAGTGTAATTAAATGTGTTTTAACTGGATGAGTAGTAAGAAGCGTTGTCAATAAAAAAAACTATTACACTTAGTAGCAACCTAGATAGATTTAGATCTTTTCAAAATAAATGCAATTATTTTTATTCAAATATTTAAACCAAAATATTATAATTTAATATTTTTGTTTTTGTTTGAACACACTTGTTTAATATTTCCTAGATCACATTAACTACAGTATTTGCCTCGATTATAATACATCGATTTGTAAGATTAATTCATTTTTCAGTACCACCAACAGAAAAAAAACATGCTTTGCTACTAAGGGGGGAAAAAAAGCTAAAATGGTACCCTATCTCATAAATATTTTATTACATTTTTTTTTATCACTACATCTTACTACCCGTTTGGTTTATATATTAATTTCAGAATTCAATTTACCAACAATAATAGTACTTTATTTATAAGTAGGTATGTAATTCATCTCTTCCTTCCAAATCAATATCAGTCTCTGATTCTTCTGAACCATCTTTATGTTTCCCATAATATATTGTGTTATGAGGCATCAAGAATGTTGGTCGAAAAAGAGCTGCAATTCTAAGACGTACCCCATTTTTAGAGACATTAGATAGGGGGAAGTACATCTTGAAATCGAAGAAAGAAGTACAGTAATTAAAACACTTTGACACATGCTGTATCAGGTATTTAGTTTTTTATAACATTTTAATATTTTAAGTACATTTTTGTTTTAGTTTCTGTTATTATATATTTAACTTTGGTGGTAAAATTACCACCATTTCACTGAAACTAAAAGGTCTTTAATACGTACAGATAATGTCTATCAAAAATGACAGCTGTAGATCACATGATTTAACGTATGAATACGTGAAAGTAGATCTAGTAGCTCTTCCAGCTTTTAGATACGGTTCTTCCTACGAACATTGAATCGTACATTGATAATCTATAGAATGTTATTGAGGGGTTGTGAATACCCCTCTCCCCATGTCAATAGCCAGCCACACTATTGGCATTAATTCGTACTAAAACTTTTTTTTTTAATATCAACCTGCTGTCGAGAGCTCTATTTGCACAGTCTCACATAGCACCGGGGTCGGCTACTTGCCAAAATCCGCCGAGAAGTTGATGAACCCTGCCTTGTTCGTCTTACCCCCCTCCAGTCTTTTGGACACCTCCGCCCCCGCGGTGACCTTGGCTCTGCCGTCGTTGCTGGACCGTACTGCCCCGACGCCACCGTCCCCTTCCGGTCGTCGTGCGTCACATCCACCTTCACCTTACCGCCGCCAGGGGAACGGCGGTGCCGCTGCTCGGATACCTGCTCAACAGTTATACTCTCCTGATCAGCGAATGCCCCTACCTTAACTCTCTTTGTTTTTATCATCATCCTTTATTGGCAATGTATTTCGGTATCACAAGGTGGGATGTAAGAAAGGAAGGCAAGATCAGTTCAAATCAAGCAAGTGGGTTGTTTTTTTCCAGTTTTCAGAGCAAACAATTTTTGTTTGGCAAAATAATTCTACTATTTCTCCAGTAGAAACGTAGAGTTTAATTTCCTTCCCATGTTGATATCAACAGTTGTTGAATATCTATCATGAGTATAGCAGCATTAGATGAGAAACTTTTTAAATGAAGAGAAGTTGTCACTAAATTCTAGGATACCCTTAAAAGTTATTCAACAAATTGTTGATATCATCACGGGAATAAAATTAAACTCTCCGTTTGTACTGGAGCAATATTGGATCTATTTTGGCCAACATATTTTTATGCTATAAAGATTGAAGAAAATAAAACTGCCTGTAGCTCGTAGTACCTCTCATCTCACCCTAGAGTGAAGATAAGACTCCCGGGCACACGCTTATGTATTAATAACGCGAAAGTGTTAGGGATGAGAAAGGTTGGATTTAGAGGAGGTGTACACTCATTTGCGTGTAGGTGAGGTGTAAAACAATTTAAGGGGAAAAAACTCAATAAACCTAACGGGGATTTCCAACCCCCTATCTCATTATTAGCAGTCCATTCTATTGCGAGAGTGACGCCATAGACTGTTCTACCACCGAATAGGGAAACATCTCTTGTTAATAAGTTTAGACCCGCTTCGATGATCGAATGGTCTAAGACGTCACTCTCACAACCTACTGGACTGCTAGTAACAAAGAGATACAGGTTAGAGATCCTGCTTGGGTGAATTGAGGGTGTTTTTCTAAATGGTTTTCCACGCAAATGCTGGTACACTTTCTCTAAATTCAATCATTCTAATTCCTAATACAACACCATAATTAATACGTATGCCTATAGCCCGAACGGGGGTAGTAAGACGCGGTGATAAATAAAAAGAGTCCAGGAATATTCCCGAAAATGTTCCCAACTCATAAACGATAAGGATCTATTCTTAAGGTGCGACCGAAGGGAGCGTGAGTATTTTTACAGTTTTTTACATAATTTAATTTTTTGGCCAAAATAAATCTAATGTTTCTTCTCCAGTAGTAACATAGAGAGTTTTCTGCACATGCTAATATCAACAGATCTTGAATATCTGTCAAGAGTGTCCTGGAATTTTGTCAAAACATTTTCTCTTTATTTAAAAAGTTTTGACAAAATTCCAGGACACCCCTGACAGATATTCAAGATCTGTTGATATTAGCATGTGCGGAAAACTTTCTATGTTACTACTGGAGAAATATTAGATTTATTTTGGCGAAAAAAATTAAATTATATAAAAAAAACTGTAAAAAATACTCGCGCTCCCTTCGGTCGCACCTTAACATTGTTAAATTCCTCAACCCAATCTTAATAATATAATTAAATATAGTAGTATTAATAACAATAATAAAAAAACTAAATTGTATTTTATTCAGATAAACATAAAGTACATTTTAAGTTAAGCAAAGATATTATTCTTTTGACATTTCCCTCTGTAACATCTATTGATGGCTTCACTGAGGACGTGAGGGCTGGAAGGGGGGTATCGCCCCCCTCACAAATAATTCTCCATCCCCCCTTTCTACTGGAATAAATTTTCTGCTTCTTATATATATTCATTCCATTGCCCTTTTGTAACTGATCTTGCAACCTCGATGTCTCGTATATAATTACTCGTATGTTCACTTTCTAGCTACTTCTTGGTGTCGCGATTATCCGGCCCGGATAACGGAAAAAGCCTGGTAATACGGTAGCTTAGTATAAATCATTTTCAGTATAGGTCTGCCTATTTTTATTTATTTTTTTATTTTCACAGAACATTTAACTTTGTTTTAATAGAATCTGCCCGTTTTCTGATTGCGATGCCAACTAGGAATACAATCATTTTTGTAGGAAAACTGTAGAAATTAAACGGGAAAGAAATCTTTACTATATACTTTACTATAGTACTTTATTTTGTAAATGTAACATCAGCTACAACGCAAGAACAAACAAGGGAAAATAGAGCGTCAAATGGAACATATTATAAATTCAGTAAATGTTGAATGTGTACCGGTTTGTTTATTTTAAAACGTGCTTGTTAACAATGAGAAACAGATAATTGCGACTCTAGTGAATATATTCACCAGTGGTAGGGGGGTGGTACTATCATTATACCCTCTCCATACCGATTGCGACTCACCCTCCCTTAGTATCTTTATTACCATCACCGATAAACTTGTGTGTATTGATTCCAATCTGACGCGCGGTCCTAGGTCATTGTTGCACGTGGGAAATATCTGGAGGATATAGCATTGGCCCTCCAGCATCGACAGAACAAACTTCAGGTGGTCTTAGCGTCCTTACCTGAGACTTTACCTAGCAATTCCTGACGAGCTAACTAGAGATGGAAAACTTCCGGTACTTTTTTTGATCGGGATATTTTTCTCAATGGTGCCTTGCGACCTACTAAATAGGTGGGGGTGATGGGTTTTGAGGTGAGGGTACCTAAAGGCTATTTTATATATAAAGCCCCCATCAAATAGGGGGTTAAAAAAAGGGGGGGGTTGGCAGAGGAGATTAAGTTGTCAGCAAATACTTAAGCCAGATTTAAAATTATTTTAATGATCTTATTGATAATGATAATCAAATCCGAACAAAGAACGACAAAATTAGAGATTTAACATTTTTAGGAAAATATTTGAGATAATTTAACCCCAGGGGAAGGAGGATGTGTTCGTAAAGGATTTTATTATTATTTTAAATATAAATATATATCATCACCGCCTCTTACTACCTGTTCAGGTTGTACGCATATATGATAATTACTACTAATGGAGTGGGTATGAGGAAGGAAGGATTTTAGAAGTAATCCCTGAATTTACGAGGAAATAGTGTGGGAAAACATTTAGGGAAAACCACCCTCGGTAGATCAGACCGGGATTCGAACCTCGATCTCCTTGTAATCGGCAGTCTAGTTTATTATTTTAGAGTGACGTCTTAGACCATGGGGCCACCGAAGTGGGTTATTTGATAATGTTCCTGGTTTTGAAGTCCTGGGGATAAA
The DNA here is from genome assembly GCA_902151455.1 of Timema bartmani. Taxonomy (NCBI): domain Eukaryota; kingdom Metazoa; phylum Arthropoda; class Insecta; order Phasmatodea; family Timematidae; genus Timema; species Timema bartmani. The sequence goes on from CABFWB010001643.1 coordinate 126,941, forward strand.
TTAAACTTAGGATATCTCAAATGCACGTCTGTCGTTTAAATAGCTGGATTTTTTTTTTCGTAAGAAAAAATTATTGAACCTTTTTCATTTCACATCTTTATACGTGTTCAGCGTATTCCGCTCCATTTTCATTATTTGGTTTTCTTATAGATTTTAATGTATTCCTTGAATGAAGAACAATATCCCATTCTTTATTGTGTTTTAGTTCGAGTTAATCTTTTTACGGGTTTTAGATCCACAAAGGAAAATATTACAGTTTAGTAAAAAATTAAATATATCGTATTTTTATTTTAATAATGGGCAGGGAGCGTCGCACCGAAGTAGGTGAGTTGCCACCCTACTCATTGTTGGGAAACATCTTGAAAGTTGTCATTTTTGTGGAGAATCGAGATCTTGAGTTGGTAAATTCTAGAATTACTCTGAACCACAGTACTTTGGATCGTGGAAGTTCTTTACCGCAGTCTTGTACAGACACATTTTGAATTTCCCAACTGTCGATCCCTACTCTTCAAAAGTTCCCAAATTCATAACTCATCAAACGTTGGAGGTAAGATATCTTCTGTAGTATAGTGTAAAAAGAGTTTAGTTAATCAAGTTGACAAGTAGCGCCTCAGTCACCGCCTACTAGTTTTAAGATTACTACTACTATGAGACTACTCGACAGTAGTAGTTTTAAAAAGGTTGGGTGATAAATTCCTGAGTTTTTACGAGTTGAGACTTGTTATTTTTTCCTACACGCATTGTTTTGGTGAATGTCAAAACAAATAGCACTTGAAACTTGAAAAATCCATCATTAACAAAAAAACTAAAAACACAATTATTTAAAAACTCGATTCAAGGCCCAATTATCAACTCAAATTTTACAATTTATCTGGGTGAGAACCCCCTGGCCAACCTATTAACTGGGGGGAAGGGGGGAAGATACACCAAACCCCATACCCACCGTTGTTCTCAACTTTATCCTTGTTATCTGGTCACCCGGAAGTTTTTTCTAAATTCAAAGCTCCTTAAGTTGGGAAATTCACTGTCTCACCCTCCCCAGGAAATACTTCGTGTGACGCCTCTGGTAACGGGGTGGTTTATTTTGAATGTTTTTTTTTGTATCGCTTTATTAAAATGTCACAGCATATTATATTTATAATGTAAGTCAAGACTTAGATATTATCTTTTATAATTTATGAAAGTATGGTTCAAATTAGATAATTGATAAATGAACTATTGCGTATAATTGACATTATGGTTAACCCTTACAAACTACTTATTTGACTCATATTACAACACTCGTTGTAAATGTAAATAGTTAATACCTAGGATTGCTAACGTCCTGTAAGGGTTAACCATAATGTCAATTATACGCAATAGTTCATTTATCAACTATCTAATTTGAACCATACTTTCATGAATTATAAAAGATAATATCTAAGTCTTGACTTACATTATATTCATTCACTCCTTACAAAAAGATCAATTAGAATGTTTTCTAAAATGTTATATTATATTTAGCAAAAATCTAGGTGATGAGTTAGAAATAAAATAAAATTGTAACATTATCTTTGGATGAATAAACATTGCAACATATTACCAGTTCTTCTTGGACTGTCCCAGCCAAAAGTCCATATTGTCTGAAGAGGCTGTCTTCTCTTAGTGACAGAGGATGGGTAGGCAGCGCCACGATCAACGAAACGGCCACGCTGACAACTAATAGGATGATGGAAGTCGCTTGCATTCTGGTGACAGGATTTTTCTGATTAATCATATATATATATGATTTATTTATTTATTACATGATCCAAAGAGCCTTAGATCAATAAGAGGACTACAAATTTATTTTACATTTATCTTAAAAACAATTTATTATGATAAATTTTCTACAAACATTTATTAAGTATGAAATAAAAATAATATGACCATAAAACAACATATCATTTATTCAGGGAAATATAAAGTATGTGTAAACTTTGCGGTGAATAAGTTATTAGGGCCTATGAAAACAAGTGAATAAAACAATATATTTTTAGCACCACGTAATTTATAGCTAAAGGTACCAGGTTCGTTTCCTGGCATGGTTGAAAGATGTATCAATGGTGAAATGTGGCTTTACACTTTCAACAGTGATGAATTAACGGTCCAAAGGCTGGATGTTGTGTCTGTTCTAAATTTAAGTTAGTTTGTAAGTCGTGTGTTAATATAATCAGTCGGTTCAGAAAGTGCACGTTAAGTAACTCAAATAATTGAAAAAATATCGTAATCGCCTCTATACAAAAATGATGTGTTTATTATTTTTTAATTTGCAAACCATATGTTGTTATATATCTTCAGTTAGAGGTATCGACTGCTGGCTAGAACTTAGATAAAGGAAAATTTAAATTAAAAAAAAAAACTATAAAGGAGGACTAAAATTTGTTATGTTAGGCTGAGTCTAATATAATAAAGCTATTTAATTTATTTTGTCAAATTGTCAGCTCCAATAAGCAATAGACATCTGTTGGAATTACAAAATATATTTTGGACAGATTATTTTTAATTGATTTTAGTCCGTAGTTTACAGTATTAAAATACTTATGATAAATTTTCTAAGTGAGTCTTTAGGCCTTACTTCGGTATTTATAATTTGAAAGTATTTTTGAGCTATATATATAATATATAGTATATGTTATTTATATAATATATAATCTGTATATGGATGCATACTATATAGCATTATTTTGGTATAAAAACGGACTTTTAGACAACTATTCTTACTAGGATCAGTGTATCGATCACATAGACTATAAAATGTATAATTTGTTACATTAACCTGTAAAATATAAGACATTTACAAAACACTATTTTTTAACACCTAGGCCTAACCATGTAAGCTTGCTCTCCATTCACCCTGAAAGGTAGCACACTGCATTGCTTGGTTTCACTATGCCGCAGTATTTAAGATACGGTCATGGCTAACAAAGTGTACTTATGAAACTGCATATTACATTGTGAAGGCTACTTGGAAATATAAAATATAGGCTTCCTTTTCATATACAACTAAATGAAAAATGACCACATTGACATGAATACTTAAAAGCCCAGATCACCCCACAGATAAAACCTAACTTAGGTAGGTAATACAGCTAGAACAAGACGTCTTAAGAGCCCATCTCACCCCACAGATAACACCTTACTTAGGTGGGTAATACAGCTAGAACCAGACGTTTTAAGAGCCTGTATCTCTTCACAAATAACACCTAGCTTAGGTAGGTAATACAGTTAGAACCAGACGTCTTAAGAGCCCATCTCACCCCACAGATAGCACCTAACTTAGGTAGGTAATACAGCTAGAACCAGACGTTTTAAGAGCCTGTATCTCTTCACAAATAACACCTAGCTTAGGTAGGTAACTTAACAACAATTTATACTTTTGAATTAATTTATACCAGCAATGTTGCCAACGACAATATACGTGTTGGAACTAGATTAATACCAGAAAGTCGCCAGATTGTCACAAAACCAAGTATTACGCGACCGAGGCGGTGATTCCCCGCTCGGACCGCAATGTGAGGACAGTTGGCAACAGTGGAATGAGGTTATCCTCCCGGATCCGGAAAGATGTAATTGTGATTTGAGAGTGACAGACAGATAAATAGCTTAGAGCTCTTCTGTAGACCGGAGCAATGCATTAAATGATCTTGCAGTACGGTAGTTAAACAAATCAAAATTCCACTGCGTTAAAAATTAAAATAATGAACATGAAGTTAACAGAAAATTAAAGAAAGTTGCCAGATTATTCTCTAGGCGCTAAAAATGAAAAATTAGTCGTTTCAGACCCGTAAAAGTTGCTAAATTGGCAACACTGAATACCAGCTTCGGTAATCGAACAGTTTAAAGCAACACTCTCGCAATAGACTGGTACATCAGATGAAAGGTAGGAGATCGGGGTTCGAATCCATGGTCGGTTGTACTGAGGATTTATCGCCCCCCCCCTAAATGTTTTCCAACACTCCCTCCACGCAAATGTCTGTACATATCCTCGTCCTTTACCCATTATCATGATCAAAATGAGTAGTAGGATATGGTGAGTTAAATAAATACACATTTATCTCATTTTTCAAGGTAATGGTTGTAGGACAAATACTGGAGGGGTCGTGGTAGGAATTAAAAAACAACAACAGTGTATTGTAAATTAAAATAAATCAATCTTAAGTTTCAAGTTGTCCATTTTCCTTATATCTGACCGTAGCAGGGGGATGTTGTGTGGCTGATATGAAATATGGATCCTTTCGTTATTTAGAAGTATTTAAATACAGTAATAGTACAATGCATCAATTTATAAGCGGCTATAAATCAGTATCAATATCTAACTCATTAATGTTATAGTATTGGAAGAATAGTATCGATATATTTTAATTTTTAACCCACTTATATTATTGAAATAAAAGTATTGATAACAGTAGATAATAGATAAATAATATACCAGAAGTTTATCCTAAATATTAGGTTTTTTCTCATAGTTGGAAAAAAATAAATGATTTGAGTTTCCCAAAACGTCCTTAGAGCCAAAATAGGACTGTAAGAGTAGCAAGGTAATAATGTTTTGGTTAAGTTATACGTCGACTCGATCTATTTTGAACGAAACGATTGTTTTCCTTTTGAGAATTCAGACACACGATTTGGTCGAATAATGTGTACTTTAAGATAATGATTATATTTGATTTAAATGACCTTATACGATATACCATTTTAGTAAATATAAGTTGAAATATTTACTTTAAAAATTTACAATCTACCTAGCTCTGGTACAAATCTGACTAAAATAATGTTTCAATTTTAAATTTTGATAGTGATTTATTACTTTTGCGATACATTTTAAATTATTTATAAGTGTTCTAGTTTTTGTTGGCAAACGTTCTTAAAATTATGATACTGAATGTCTTAGGTGCCCACGGGTTTTTTACCACATTAATTTAAAACTCAAGTCCCATTTGTTATAAAGTTACACAAATTTATTTACCAAAGGCCTGGATTATGCTCAAACTGTTTGAAAAACTGGCAGGAGCTGAATCCATCCTTCCCCACAGTTAACACCTAACTTAGGTAGGTAATACAGCTAGGACCAGACGTCTTAAGAGCCCATCTCACCACACAGATATCACCTAACTTAGGTAGGTAATACAGCTAGAACCAGACGTCTTAAGAGCCCGTCTCACCCCACAGATATCACCTAACTTAGGTAGGTAATACAGCTAGGACCAGACGTCTTAAGAGCCCATCTCACCACACAGATAACACCTAACTTAGGTAGGTAATACTGCTAGAACCAGAGGTCTTAAGAGCCTGTATCTCTTCACAAATAACACCTAGCTTAGGTAGGTAATACAGCAAGAACCAGACGTCTTAAGAGCCTGTATAGCTTCAAAGATAACACCTAGCTTAGGTAGGTAATTCAGCTAGAACCAGACGTCTTAAGAGCCCGTCTCACCCCGTGGAAGCAATTATAAAAAAAATCACCCATTGTAATATAAACCTAGTTTTCCTGGGTTTTGGAAGATATTGATGCCACGATTGATGTCCTTCGAGTTCTGAAGATTTGAGAGAATCTTTGATGACTTTATAGTCCAACAAACCGACGAGCGCTTCTCTTAGAAACCGATCAACCTTCCTGTCTCTGCACGTCCCAGGGAAATTCACGACTACCTTGAAGAAAGGTGATTCCCCCTCTTCTCTAGACTATTGGTCCATTATCTAACAGCTCGTTCATTACCAGGAAAGACTTGACTCAAGACGAGAGTTCGCGTCTGAATGGACAACTGCATTACAATCGTAAAAGTGCGAATGTGGGAAACTTGAGTCAAGGGCAGTGTTTTTGCATTTTTTATATAAAAACTTTTTTCGTCCAAAATAAATCAAATATTTCTCCAGTAAAAACATAAGAGTTTGATTTTCTTCACACGGTGATATCAACAGTTGTTGAATATCTGTCAAGGGTGTCCTGAAATTTAGTGACAACTTCTTCTCTTCATTTAAAAATTTTCTCGTCCAATGCTGCTATGCTCATGACATATTCAACAACTGTTGATATCAACATGGGAAGAAAATTAAACTTCAGGTTTGTACTAGAGGAATATATAATTTACTTGCTTTGCTCGTTGGGGGCTCCACCCCCAAACTCCCGGTGAGATTTATTTGCAAGTGGATGTAAAGTAATGTTATTCCAGCGTTGTTTTGAACGTAGCAACTTAAAGTTACCGGTATTTTATTATATATACCACACTGACTTTAAAGTTGCTCCGCCATTTTGAATTTTTTTCGGGTGCTAAAAATTAATTTTTTTAATTTTAGAAGCTATAAGTTTACGAAATTTCAAGTTTCTAGCTCATCTGGAAGTGGGTAAACATTAATGTCAGTGAGTGAGTGAGTCAGCCATGTGGCTTTATAGTAGTATAATTTTGACTAAAAACATAACTTTTTTTATATAAAAATTATAAAAACACTACCATTAACTCACGTTCCTAACACTCCTGCCTTTTGGGTGCGGTTTACTTGAAGATAAATATCTTCATATTGTGGAATCATTTTATTTTTACAGGAGGGGCAGTTTTAGATTTTTAAAAACACTAAAACAATAAATCATACAGTGGTGGAGATACCTTATTTACGTATAGGGAGGGTGGTGAGAAGGGGGTGGGGTAGTGAACTAAAATATAGGATTCTGGAGGGCTTGACTCAGCAGGAAATGGTGGAAAATTAAATGCCCCTATAAGATATTCGGAATGGTCCTTACATTAATATTTTTGAAAATGATATGCCTATCGAAGCGATTTAAAGTCGTCCTTCCCTAATTTTTTTTTCAGATTTGGATGCCGCAAGAAGCTATTTAGAGTAGTCTTTGAGAAAATATTTTTTTAGAAAAATTAGATGCTTCTCGAAGCTTTTTGAAGTAATCTCCTGACATTAAAAAAAATTGAAAGCTATTTGGGGTTTCATATTAGAGAATATCATAGGGGAGTGAAATAAATCTATAAAGGGGAGAAAATTTATTCCAGGGGGCAATGTCCCCCCCTGGTATTGATACAGTTTTGTCCTTTTTTTGTGATTTTATTACCCTCCCAACTACACAAGTCTATATAACTCCTTTTACCAAATTGTTTAAAATTTTTATATCAAGCCAAGGTCTTCATTGTTGTATTCGAGATACTTTTTAGAGATTTTTACGAATCTCGAATCTCTCAAATACCGGAATTCAAGGATTTGAGAATTTGAGCGTCTCATCTCTTAAAGTTAGTTTTTTAAATATAATTATCTGATATTGTAGATCCTATGCATTTTATAGGACTCCAATAAGTTACTTGTTCTATACTTTTAGGAAAAATACAAACATAGCTTACACTAACCCAGCAATTCTAGAGGATAGTGGGGAAGGGGGGGTTATTAGAACCCACACTTCAATTTTTTTTAAATAATATTTACCCTCTAATTTGAATCTGAACTAACACAACTTCCAAATAGTTGTCTACAAAACTCATAAGAACCTATCCAAACTAGTTGAGTTATGTATTTGTAAGCAGCTGATCAACTATTCAGTTATTTTTATAGATAGTGTTAATTGAACCCCTCCCCTTAGGATGACTGGGAATGTATTTATTTATTTTGCATTTGTTGTAACACTGTTTACAGTTAAGCTTGGCAGCACTGAATATTATGGACCCATATACAGAACCGACACAAAAGATAAAGACAAATTGTGAACCAAAAATAGAGAATCTAAATCAGAATTGTCAAAAGTTTTTTCAATTATATGTCCCTTTACCTTAAAACTAGGCATATTTAGTTTTTTAATTAATGTATATATTGTAATTATTAATCAAGTATGTTTAAAAAAAAATAGAAACAAATGATCAAAATTATGTTTAAATAAATTAATAAATGTTTTAAGTAAAAAGTGGGTCTTGAAAGGATGATAACTCAGTAAAACCTGTAACAAAATGTATCACGGGTTGTTAGGATTAGTAATATTACTTTCAGGAGGGTGTGTGTGAAGTTTAATCCTCCGGGATCCTTGTTCCTTATTACTAGCCTGTGGTAGGGAACGAACCCCCCCTCCACCATGACGAACACCTTTTGTTGTCAAGCAGATTTCTGAAAGAGGTAGATCAAACAAACAAACAAACCCCGTGTTATTCTCGTGATAAACAAACAAACACTTTCGCGATTCCTGAAACAAGATTGTATAATATGTGTAATACCGACTGAGGAAAAAAAGAGAATGGAGGGGGGCCTTAGGGTGTCAGAGGGGGGCTACCCTCACTTGGTTTGCCGCACGTATCCTGACAGAGTTCAAAAGGCCACCTTTAAATAACAATAACATGCAACTACGAATATAATGTACCAGGTTAGTTGCGCTTGTTGGTCTGGTAGCAGGCGATTTTTAACCAAACATCTTCAACATTTTCTCCCCTAGTGCCGATCCTTTCAAAACATCCTTCCGACCAACTTGCTTCAGCACTGCTCAAGGTGAGTTAGGTTTAAAGTGTCATAGGGTCCCCCAATGGGACAAACGTTACTCAAAGATTGATATTTTAGTAAAAATTATATCTCTTAATTAGCACGTTCTCATAGCACAGGAAAATTAATCTAACCTAAAATGTTTTAAGGAAGATCCGTTGTGTTGTGGGCTTAAAGGCTTAAGGGCTTAAACTATCTAGCGCAGTAGGACAGGATGATGAAGAGGAATAATGTACGTACTAACCCATAAGGGATTTGGACCATCCATACCGTAAGGGAACAGGATTAGGAGTGCGAATTATGTCACCATTATGTTACGAATTAATTTTTTAAAAACTATATAATGGGAGGTTATGGATGATGCAAGTGGAAAGTGACCAAACCGCATATAGGCCTTGAGTTGTTTAAGGCTAAGGTACAGGAATAAAAGGGTGAATAACCGTACTTTATTATAAAGGGTTTTAAGATATCCTACTTAAGGAGATAGTATGAAGAGGGTGGATATAGTCGAGACTAGTTTAACAGTCGCGTACTATCTAAAGCGAGGAAGGGGGATTGTGATATTGGCAATGCTCCTTTAAAATATATAGATATATATATCTTGTTCTTGGTTGATTTCCCTCGAAACTCCTTTCCGCCCTTTGGTTTTAATGGCGTCCTTCATTTCTTGTGACGACGCGAACGGAGCGTGTATATTATTTATTCTTATTTTTAACGTCATGTATAGTCTTAAAACTGTACTGGCTCGTTTAAATTTATTAATAAATACAGTATTTACGATGCGCAGCGTTATATTCGTTTGTTTTAATCTGTGCTTTCGTTTTTCTGACGTTGATGGTCGCGTTTGTGTTGACGCGTCATTCATTAAGGTGTGGTAGTAGGGAGAGATAGTTGATATCTGTATTTTAAAAGTTTTTTTTTCTTTAGAAAAAAATTCTTTTGAGCCAAAATAAATAAAATATCACTTCAGTAGAATCGGTTCATTTAATTTTATACTGGTTCTTGAATATCTGTCATGGGTATCACGGAATTTGAACACATTTTGTTTATCTTCATATAAAAAGTTTATGTAAACATATCATACTGAAGCAATATTTTGTTTAATTTTATACAAACAATATTTTTTGTTATAAAAAAAACTTTAGAAATACGTACAACTCGCGTGCTTTTATTTACACCCTCACCTTAAAACGACGTCGATAACTAAGTTAAGGGAAAAAAAAGAATCAAGGGGAAGGTTTATTTTAAAAGAAATGTATCAACACCCGCCTGGAGGTAAGATAGGTTGAAATAAATTAATCCTGACTCTCCCAGTCAGGGATCAAAGACAGACTTCCCGGGTCAAGTGTCAGGCGTGTTAACCCTTCACCTCAGCCCTAACAATATACTCCCACACTATTTCATGTCACATTTTACCATATGTAACACAAATGATTAAAAACAACCATTTTAATACCATAGAACCTAAGTTTCCAAAATATATTTTTAGATTTGTAAGTGTCTTTACGTGCCCATCGAGGCTGATCCTAAACTTTTAATTAATTTAAGTACACAGGAGGAAGGTGAATCCTTAAAAAAAGTGCCAGCATTCGCATGGTAAAAATAATCACGAAGAAAAACCCACAGGAAATATCGTGCCGTGGGAAATGACTTATATCCTACGATCGCCCTTTCGGGTCATAGATCAGCCCGCCAGTCGAGTCCGGTGGCGCTAAGGAGACTCCTCCCCGTAAAAATTGCTTTATTAATACCTGAAGAAGAGTTATTAGCACCTAGGACTCCCTTAGTGAGCTCCAACTCACTAATAGCCACATGTACAGAGGGAATCGTACATAATAATTACTAAAACACACCGTAAAGAGGTTAAGGTCACAATACGAGTCTTACTATCTACGCATGCGTGGTTTATCACATGCGCATGCTCGAGAACTTATTAAGAAATATAACCTATATGAGCTTCACTTTCTCAAAACCGGCTAATTCTAATATCGACTACAATAAGATTCGTTAGCTCTTCTGTGCCCTAAAATCGCTGTTAAGGTGTTTTTCAGTATCAAGTATCAAATTAAATTTTCCATTTATTTTTTTCAGATTTATTTCCTTGATAGGGTCCATGTGTTTGGCGATTGTTTTTTTTTTTTACCAGTGTTGCACCTTATACTATCCCTTTGAGCTTCAGTGACGTTCATTAGTTTAAAAGTCAGTCTCATCCTACGGATAATTCGAAACTGAGGTGCAGTCTAATTTTCAATGGAAGATAGCTATTATGAAAGAGCCTTATTTTACCGCTAAAAAAAGCTACTAAATCTAATTTCACGTATTCATACGTCCAGTAATATGATCTGCAGTAGTCACTTTTTATATATATTATCAATAACTATAAAATAACATTAATAATATAATAAAATGCTATCAATGTTGACCGCAAGATAATGCTTGTATTTTAAGGATACAAGTTAAAAATGGTGAAATTCACATCACACATATTTTCCAGGAAAACATCTTTTATACATCAAACTTCATATAAATATCCCAGCAAATACTTTTTTTTTAAATTAATCTAAATATGACAGAGACATCTTTTAACAATAATCTAAAGTGTATTAAAAGGTCTCATGATTGTCTAACAGATGGCAGCACTAGCTCAGTTTAAATACGACAGAGACCTCTTTTGACCATCATATGAAGTGTATTAGAAATGTCTCATGATTTTCTAATAGAGGGCAGCACTAGCTCAATTTAAATACGACAGATACCTCTTTTAACCATAATATAAAGTGTATTAGAGAGGTCTCATGATTGTCTAACCGATGGCAGCACTAACTAAACTTGTGTTAAAAATGGTAACTTCCCCCTTTTTCAATTTTACCCCTTTATTTTCTGTATTTTCTACTAAATGATACAGCTTGAATCAAGCGTGCGGTAACTTAGTGTTCACAATAAAACATAATTGAGACAATTATAACATATATTTTTTAATACAATGAAATAAAAATGCAGTGAAATTTTTTTTAATTGTATATTTTAAAATTCCTTGAACCCAATCTTACTGTTGTCAAAGTAAATAATTAAAAAAAAGAAAAAATACATTTCGATGAGGTTTTTTTTGTGGTCCGAGTGAGATCTTTACCCTGGTTCCCCCCTCCCCTCCACCTGTCACCCGGTTGATTGGTCGTGATATTTGGCTCTTAGGGGTACAGGTAGAGGAAGTTGAATCTTAAGTACATATACCTGTTAGCCTTGAGAGAGAATGGAAAAATTATCATTTTGGAAATTCATGTTGTTAAAATCCACCTAAAAGCCATTCTAGATTAGAAATATTTTTTAATAATTTTTTGATTAAAAAATAATAATAATCACCCACATAGGTGGCCGCATGGTACAAGGCGCTACTCTCGCAATAGACTAGACTCCCGATAACGGGGAATCGTGTTTCGATTCTGGTCGGGTGTACTGAAGGTGGTTTTACCCTAATTGTTTTTACTCTTTCTCCCCGGTTACACTTCCTCTACATGCAACCTTCTTCATCCCTAACTCATTGGAGTAATTAGCATACAAGCCTACAACTCGAATGGGTAGTAAGACACGGTGCTAAAACTTCTTACTGGTGGCTCAGCTCATAACGATTATGGGGGAAATAAACCTTACAATCAGACCCCATACCATTAATTTATCACTCAACTGAATGTTAATTCACGATAAAACAAAATTAATTTGTATCTGATTCTTATTTTCTACTGAAACTAAATAATTCATGTAAACAAAGGATGTGGAAGGTAGAATTTTAGAAGAAGTGTATCCACATAAGCCTGTAAGGAGAGTTGAAACTGTTTAGTAAAAAAACTCGGTGTACCCAGCTAGGGTTAGAACCACAAACCTTCCCCACCACAGTCAAACTTAACCAGATGATCTTACCGTTCAGTCGGCGTGCCAATCCGATTCGATCCCTTGGTTTTTTCACCCTGCAAGTGTGGGTGCACTTTCTCACATTTATACCTACTCTTGTTAATGTAAATATGTGTACGGTCCGGACGGGTAGTAAGACTCGCAGCACGGAGTGAATACATATTTGAACTATGATAAGACGCACAATACAAATACGATAGTACACATGCAACTTACAAGATCCCTTTTCAGGGGAAGGCTCAAGATCTGTTTTGCACGGGGTTCCCAGGGGAGTTAGGGGGCGGGAGAGGGGGGGGAGCAGCACACAGGATCACCCGTGACGAGGAGGTCAAGGTTCGAATCTTGCCAGAGGTGTTTTTCCATCAATGATGCATCACTCTTGTAACGGCATAGTCCGATTCTAACAGGAAATTACCTTATCTGATAGCTAGAAAATAAAGTTACTAGATCTACTTCTCACGTGTTCATACGTCAAGTCATGTTATATTCATCTACCACCTTTGTTAGACTACTATTAAAACCCTATAAAATAACAATAATAAAATTATAGTAAAATGTTAGCAAATTTGGACCGGAAAAAAAAAAGTTTATACTTTCCAAATGAAAATTGGACATTTTTTGGTTGTTGAAATTTTGGTCTGCTGTGCAACACCCGCATCGTTGGTGTCATCGTCTAACGCGTCACTCTTTTGTTGTACTAGACTACCGATTACAGGGAGATCGGGATTCGAACCACACTCGGGTGTGATGAGGGAGTCTTCTTTCCCTAAATGGTTTCTCACTCTTCCTCCACGAAAATGCGGGTACACTTCTTCTAAGATTACACCTTACTCATATTTGACACATTGGTGAAACAAGTGTTGTTGTTTTTTAAAACACCGCGTCTTACTACCCGTTCGGGTTACACGCGTATGTACTAACTACGCTAATAGATTTAGGGATTTAAAAGGAGGGAGAGTGTAACACCATTTTGGATTAAACCAGCTTCAGTACACCCGACCGAGATTCGAGCCTGTATCTCCCCGTCATCGGCAATATAGTCTACTGCGAGAGTAGCGCGTTAAACCCCGAAGTGGGTTGTTTAGTATTTAATACGTGCAGTCCTTTCCTTCCCTCGTAAACCTTTTTTACATGTCGCTGTTATCGTCGTTTTTAACGCCAAGTCATTGATTCTCGGACCTTGCAGCGCGCGCCAAAGGGAGGGAGGAAGGGCGGGGTTAAGTTCTTGTTATTGACGGCACCGCGAGATAAGAAGCGTCATCAACATCATCATCATCATCCGTGCATCATAGTTGCATCTGTTTGTTTTATTCAATACATATATATTTTTTTTTTCAAGGGCGTGTGAATATCCCAATATCATCTCTGAGGCAACTGCAGGTCTTATGGAGAAAAGCTTTATCTTCTCTCTCTCTCTCTCTCACTTAACTGTTGCCAAATCTCCTCGCTCTCAATTCTGTCTGAAGGTGGTGTGCTGTGGGGTAAGAAGGTGCTACTGGCAACATCGACTAACCAGCGTTGACAAACTTGTCTTATATTCAAGGGAAGGTTGACCACACAAAAAAGGGGAAAATGACAACGTTGTTTCCCCAACATGCAGTTCCCTCAGAGATGATATTTAGTGTGGTTATTCCACGGGGGTGTATATGCTAACGGCAATTTGTGTAAGCCTGGCATTCTATAAAATGCCTAGGCTTTCTATATAATTCCTAAGGGGTTTTAGCAAAGTGTGAAATAAATTAGTTTTGCTGTTGTATTTCATACTTTTCTTAGGAAATTTATAGAATAACCAGTCATTATATATTACCTAGAACAATAGCTAACCTAACCTAACCTAACCTTACCTTACCTAACTATTCTATTCTAAAATAATCTAACATGAGCAACTTAAATCCTAGGAATTATTATATAGAACTGGGTAAAACCATTGATACCATATTCCAGGACTTCAAAAATACAAATAACTTGAAAATAACTAAGAAATACAACAGCAAAACTCGTTTATTTAATACTTTGCCAAAACCACTCTGGCATTATATAGAAGGCCTGGGTATTTTATAGACCGCCTGGATTTCACACATTGCCGGTGACATATACTCTATAACGTTTATGTACATTCCGTTTATTCAAATTCACTCAAAACTAAAATATAATAAAGAATAAACATTGTTTGTCAGTCGACGAATAAAAAATTAATTAAAATACAATATTTGTTAATGTATATTGGAAGACAGAGTGAGGGGAGATAGGGGAGGTTAAACACCCCCCTCCTCTTTTCCCTCAACGCAATGTAACGTGCAGCAGTGGAGGAAATAGTTCCATGTAGCTCGCTGGACACACATCCCTCCTGCACCCGCACTATGTTGCCAAGGTGACCTTGTGTTCGCGCGTCCCGATGTTGGCTCATGCGCGGTCTAGGTTCTCCCAGAAGGTTGCATATCCATCCTCGTTTGTGGAAACTCTTGACCTTATGAAAGTTCTGATGGTTTTTTTTCGATATTGACAAAAGTGTATATTACCATTGTGTGTTTAATATGTTTGTTTTTGTTCTCTCCTCCCTCTCTTATTTTAAACTGTTACTGGTGGTGACACTGGTGCATTGGCACGACCGACCCCGACGCTGTGAATCTCACACGATCTCAGTTTGTTCTCAGAGGCCAAATGGAACAGTGGTGAGTCAACATTGCCCTGCAGAGAAGCTTCGGAGGTCGTGACTTCTTCTCTAACCTGCACTCAAGGTCGAATGGATGAGGACCTCATCGATGCAATGTTGCAGGGTTGAAGCTTCCCCTGGTTCTTGGAGATGAGGAAGAAATGCGCTGAGAAATAGTCTCCGTAACCATGGCAGCAGATTCAGCGTCATGGCGTGTCTTAACTAATATAATACAATATTGTTCAGATTGTGACATACATATTCAACTGTGCAACAAGTACTTTGTGACTTTTTACTGTTGGGGGGGGGGGGG
>CABFWB010001644.1:6799-23059 GCA_902151455.1 Timema bartmani
TATGAAAACCCTAGATTTCAAGTTTAAGCTCAATCGGTAAAATAGTTTAGGCTCTAGTTGGAGGTACAGACAGACAGACGGAAATTCAAAAACCACTTTTTCGGATTCAGGGAGTCATGAAACGTCAAGATTCATCAAAATCTCGAGTTCGATTTTTTTGACGATCACCATACTTTCTCTACCTGTAAGATAGAGATAAAGTAAAAAAAAAAAGAATAGTTACTAGAATTTTATATAGTTCAACTTTTAAACACAAGTTCAATACTCGTTATTTTTAATGATAAGAAATCTTCCCAAAAAATTGATTGTGTGCCTTGAAATTAAAAAATAACGAGTATTAAGATTGTGGCTAAGAGTTCAATTATTTAAAAGGCTGATAATAATTGTGCTATTTGAAAAGGCCCTAAGACGCGTAGCGTGGAAACCAAGAATTTGTATAGTCTTCTCGTTCCCGATGTGTGGAGACAAACATGTCATGGTTTCCTGATTTATCAAAAACCCTGATCCCTACACCAATTGTGTTTGTAGATCATTAGTAGTTTTGTTTGTTAGAATAATCTAAGGCTTCACTCTCGCATTAGATTGGACTGCTGATGACAGGGAGATCAAGAATATAATCCCCGCTAAGTGTCCTGAGGGTTGTTCCTCATAAAAGTTTATTCCACAATATTTTACTCCATGTAAATGTTGATGCATTTTCTCTAAATTAAACCTTCCTCATCCGTAACACATTAGTGTAATTAGCGCATATGCGGATAACCCGAACACATAGTAATAATGCACTGTGGTGATAAAAAAAAAAGAGCTTAACGTGAAAAAATAATCAACAAAATTAACTGTTTGAATTTAAAAAAATCAATGATCGCCATACAAGGTCCATTGCTTGACCCTTGAACGATATCAACAAGTCCCGTCACATGTTCCCTTTTTCCATCAACCTCTGAAACACCTGTTACGAGTCCCAGCACGATACAAAAGCACCAGAAACTGTTAAAAAAAATTTTTTTTAGACCAAATCAACTGTCATTTAGACTCCTCCTAATCTAATATTCAATACAAGCATGTGCGACTTTAACCCTTATTCTCTTTCTCTCTCTCTCTCTCTCTCTCTCTATATATATATATACATTGAACCTGCAAACTAGAATAATGGCAAGTCTTATGAAAAATATGTTTAAGATGGAAGGGTATACAAAGGGAATGTTAAAGAAGGTAGTCAAAAATAACCCACCCTCTTTTATTTCCCCATTCCCCTAAACCACCCTCTTTTTTTTAAAAAAGAAAAGAAAACAGACAGAATAAAAGATTAAGGTAACATAGCATGTGAGACTGTCGTCAGAAGAAATGAAGGGAAATTAGTTTTTTTTATTTGTTTTTTGAAGATTCACGAAGGGTTAGACAGTGTCCTGCAATCTTGTGCCATCGTTGGCATTTCTCTAAACCCTCTCATCTGCCCTTATACGGAAGGGAGCAAATGCATCCCTTCTAAAAAAAAACTATGAGGGGGAAGGGGTTGGTAAGAGAGGGGTAGTAAAAGGCCCGCACGTTTCTGCGCTCATAGAATTGTTTGGTTGAGAGCAGAGATGACGTAATGGAAGGTAATTTTTCCTGTTATTTAACATTGTCAGCCATTTTCTGTATTTCCTAGTCATCCTTTAATTTTCAACCTTCCATATATTTTTTTGTAGGGGGAGAGGAGGGTAGGTAACCTACGTCTACCCTTTAGTCAATATTAATCTGGTTCTTTTTTTTCATAGGTAAAAAGGAAAAAGGGGTTGGGACATTCAAACTAATCTAGCCATTAACTTTTGTGTGTGCAGTTTCATGTAAGTATACTTTTTTTTTTACTTCGAAGCTGTGTTTGCTTGAACATTGATTAAAATTTTACTCTTGTAAGAAAAAAAATCTAGAAAAAATTATAAGTGACGTATGATAAAATGGTACTCCATCTTGAGTTAACATTTTCAATTAAACCATCCAATTAGAAAATGGGATTAGAGCTTGTATATAAGGCTTCGTATATTTGTATGAGAAAACAAGACATTTCCGTTAAAAAACGTACTTTTATTTTTTATTTTATATTTATTTCAATTTAATAATTAATTATTTTATCTGCGCATCCGAGCTTTACCCCTCCTGTAATTACGCTAATTGGGTTTGAACAAAGAAGATAACATTTATAGAAAGTGTACGTGAGAAATAATCGGTAAAAAACAAAAAAACACCTCATCTCACCCGGTTGTAACTAACTCTAACCTACTCGTTACTAGCAACCCAGACTAGATGAGGTGGACATTTTGTCCACGTAACAGCCTATAAGTGTAGTCTACTTACTAACAGGGCCCAGATTTTGATGACGTGTGCTTTTTATTTTGTACATCACGCAAATTTAATTCTCATGTGTACACACTTCCTGTTTTGATCCATTGGTTATGGAAACTATTTTATACGGGTCACGTTTTGGTAATTTTTAAACATTTTTGGGTAGTTTTTGAGTCTTTTTGGACCTTTTTGATTATGGTTTGGGCATTTATATTAAATAAGTATATTTTTTAATATCTATATTTTATATATCCATAAATACTCAAACATATTTTTTTTATTTAATCAACATTTGTCGTAATGATAATATAATGTAGGCCATGAACTTTAGACCCTCTTTGCTTGTTTGATCGTAAAATACACATTCCTGGTGAGATTGCAAATAAGCTGTAGAGGGTTGCGTTGGGAAGGGGTAACTGATATTTGTAAGCCAATAATATGTATAGCAGGATGCAAGAATTCAGTTCTTAAAAGCTTTTCATTGCAAATATATGTTATATTTTACAGTTGTAAAGTGCGTTTTTGATTTAGCCTTGTGCATTCTGATTAAATTTTTAGATAATTTTTTGTAAATTTGGAGTCATATTTTAGAATGTTTAGGTGATTTTTTTTATAATTTTTATATCATCAAAACCCGGGCCCTGATTGTAAAAATATTTAAAATTATTTGGGACTTAAAATAAAGCTGTTTATTTTTATTATTATTATTGTTATTATTATTATCATAATCATCATCTTGTGGTTTTTTACACTCTATTAATTTGTAAAAACTTTATTTTTTTGCAATAAATAATACAGTTAAACATTTGAAATTCATTGGTTAAATATGTAAAATATTTCACAAATATTATTAAGATGAGTTTAAGAAAAAGGTTTTATGTGAGTTATTCCATTTAGTAAGTTTTATAAGGAGCCATTTACAATAACAAGGTTAGCATTATATTTTATAATAATTGTATAATACACTAGTTTTATTATTAATAAATTGCATGGTTCGCCATTGGAAATGTTGTTTGACGGGACTGTGCTAGTAAAGATTTCCCTCCGCGTTAATTCCATTTAAACATCCACAAACGGATATCAACACACGACATATAAATGTACTTACCCGCCTCGGTGGCGTAGTTAGCTAACGCGCCAGTCGTGTTGAGCTCGACTGCCGAGGACGGGGAGATCGAGGTTCGAAATCTTGGTCGGGTGAACTGAGGGTGGTTTTTCCTAAATGGTTTTCCTCTCTCCCTCCACGCAAATGCGGGTTCACTTCCTCTAAATTCAACCTGCCCAATTCCTAACCCATTAGTGTAATTAGTACTTAAGCGTATAACCCGAACGGATAGTAAAACACGGTGCTAAGTATTATTATTAAATGTACTTATTATTATTATTATCACCGCGTATTACTACCCGTTCGGGATGTACGCACTTACGCTAATGTGTAATGGTAGGGTGATTGTGAGATGAAATGGAGGACCTACAGTTTAACGTGGAATCCGAACCACGGTGGAGGCCTGGCATTCCTCACATTCACAAGCTGTGATTAATACACGTCTTGTCCGAGGTGAAGGAAGGGTTTGGCAATCAGATAAATTTGTGCCGGGACCGAGGATTGAACCCCGAACCCTAAGCACCGAAGTTTGACACCTTACCCCTAGACCACCAGGTCACCGATTAAATGTACTTAAACTTAGAACAAACACAACACCTGGCCCCCCAGCAGATAATTATTAGTCACTAGTAAATATCAGACATTCTTCAATTACGAATAATGTATACTTTTATTTTTAACATGACAAGAAGTTTCCTGTAGATTC
The DNA here is from genome assembly GCA_902151455.1 of Timema bartmani. Classification (NCBI taxonomy): domain Eukaryota; kingdom Metazoa; phylum Arthropoda; class Insecta; order Phasmatodea; family Timematidae; genus Timema; species Timema bartmani. Next base: position 10,933 of record CABFWB010001644.1, read on the forward strand.
ATCCCTAAACCTAACGACGCACAACTCTTTTAAATAGGGGATGTGCTTTTCATTTATTTCAAACACTAATTGCAAAACATAAAAAAAAACTAGAGGAAGAAAATTAAATCGGCTAAAAGATAAAAACAGAAAATGATTCTCGCTATGTAATGAGGCGAATCCAGAGACGCAAGCAGTAGTGAATTTTGTAGCGCACACGTTGCTAATATTATCTTTACCCGTGGGAGAGTTTACCGATCGTCCTGCCATCTGTTGAGAATTGCCTCAACTCCACAACACGTGCACGTGCTACTAAGCCAATATTAATAATAATATGTACATTCGTGGAAATATGGTAGTGTTTTTTGAACAACAAAACACTTAGAAAATACGAACTTTTTTTTTGTTTGTAGTTAAAATTGATAACATTTTAATATGGATGATATTGTAGAATCCTTGAATCCTTGAGTAGATTCGATATTCGAGAAAATATTGGAATCGAGATTTGAAACAAATCAATCTCCTACCACGCAAATGCAGGTACATTTATATTAATTCTATATTCCACATCTGTTCTATTTTAGCGTTATATATTATGTACTCCACTTCGGTGGTTGTATGGTCTAAGGCTGGGGTCAGCAATTGGTCGATCGTGGTCGACGGGTCAATCTCGCAGCAATTTTCAGTCGATCGCGCAAGAAAAACATATTGTCACGAAAAGGCAAGTTTGCCTTGTATTATTCCTTCATGGTACAGCTTTTACCTTTTAGGATAGACAGAATATACATTTTATTTATTTTATGTATTTTTTATAAAGGCAGGGACATAAGTATTGGAGTAAACATTGAATTTTAATAATAAATACATGTATAAAAAAATAAAATATAATTAGAGTTAAGAAACAAAGGGTGATCGTGGGACGAGACCTTTATAAATGTAGAAGTCGATCGGGGCCCCAAAAAGGTTGCCGACCTCTGGTCTAAGGCATCAGTCACTCTCTCAATAGACTGGACTGCCGATAACAAGGAGATCGGGGTTTGAATCGTGGTCTGTTTTAATGAGGGTGGTGTTTCATTAAATATTTTTCCACTCTCCCTTCATGCAAGTGCGGGTACACTTCCTCTAAGTTCAACTTTACTCATTCCTAACACACTAGTATTATTTGTACATATGCTTATGAATGATTTGTGAGATAAATAGAAAATAAATCTTATTTTCAAATCTTTGTCTCGGGGAAATTTATGTTTCTCAAGTTATGATTAGTAACAATTATTTAAGTTTCGTGCTCGAAACAACTGTGTGATTAATTGATTAGCAGAGTTATAATCCCCAAACATTGATTCACAAAATAAGACGCGGTGCTAAATATTTGCATTGATTCACAAAAATGTATTTATTGAGGAGGTTCATAAAGGAGTGATTTTAAATTTTATTTTAACTTTGTCTCAATAATATTGTGGGCCAATCAAGTTATAAGCAATCTAATGTGGCAGGGATTAGGAAGGTACCAGAACTTAGAAAAAAAGCACCCGAATTTAGAGGAAATGTGTCAGAATTTAGAAAAAAGGTATCAGAATTTAGAAGAAAGGTATCAGAATTTAGAGGAAATACATCAGAATTTAGAGGAAAGGTACCATATTTAGAGAAAATATATCAGAATTCAGCAGAAATATACCTGAATTGAAAGAAAATACATCAGAATTTAGAGGAAAGGTACCATATTTAGAGAAAATATATCAGAATTCAGCAGTAATATACCAGAATTGAAAGGAAATATGACAGAATTTTGAGGAAATATATTCATTTTGCGTGTAGGCAGAGTAGCAGACTATCAAGTAAAAAAAACACTCTCAGTATAAAGTTAACCCTACCGAGATTTGAATCCCATCTTCTCGGTCCCCGATAAACCAGAGGAGACATACCTGGCTTTTACTCCAATGACCACCGATTCTGATTAAAAGATTGACATTAATTTGAAACTTTTCTCATAAAAACGTCTATTTATGTTTGAATGTTTAAAATCCAAATTTTGTTTTGTTTTACTAGCACCACGTCTTACCATCCTTTCGAGCTATAGGCCTATGTATAATTACGCTAGTGAGTTAGGGATGAGTAAGGTTGAATTTAGAAGAAGTGTAACCACATTTTCTTAGAAATAGATTAAAACAACCCTCAGTATACCCGACTGGGATTGAGCTCTGATCTCCCGATTATCGGCAGTCCAGTCAATTACGAGAGTGACACCTTAAACCATGCAGCCACCGAAGTGGGTAGCCTTTATTAAGCTGAGCTTTAAAATATTTTACATTATGTGTATTAAATACTATACGTAATTTAAATGGGCTTTTAAATTTGAATAAACCGAAATATTCAGACAAAATTGACAAATATTTATATTCGCGCTGGTTTCGTCATTTTCTGTAGAAACGTTAAATTAACACAGCTGCATATTGACGCTTCTGACGTCACCAGGTACCATGGTGTAGACATTCATATTTTTACTCTAATGGTTCCAAATTAATTAAATTATATTATATAACACTTCCCCCCCCCTCTTTCCCTTCACACTGGAAAGTTTTTACGTTCTGTTTAAAACGTACACCATATCGAGCACCCTCCCCCACCCTCCCATATTTTTTATTGAACTTCATACAGTGACGTGCTTTCATGATTACTTTAACACTCCCCTGAACAAGGTAAATACCTCCCTCGACAAAATTATGATTTTACCCTTTCACCTTTAACCCCAACCCAATCCACGTTTCTCCCACACCTTTTTTTTTTTTTTTCTTTGTTTTTTTTTNGTGCTTTCATGATTACTTTAACACTCCCCTGAACAAGGTAAATACCTCCCTCGACAAAATTATGATTTTACCCTTTCACCTTTAACCCCAACCCAATCCACGTTTCTCCCACACCTTTTTTTTTTTTCTTCTATGTTATTCACTTTCACTCTACCACATTAATATCCTTCTCTATCCTACTCGTTATAATATCATCCCTAATCTCCCCCCTTTTTTAAACACAAATTATGAATCTATTTATTCCTACCCTCCCAGAAAATAAAAAAAATGCTCAGCAGTTTTACCCCCAAGCATATTAGTTTTTATGTGTGACGTCATATTGAGGGCATGCGTCATCAGAGGTCAGGAAATTGAATTCTGTTACTATCCCCTTCCATCCTATCCTTTCCAAACCAGACCCCCTCTAAAACCTTCCTCCCCTGCAAGGTAGTTTGATCGAGAGGGTGGTAGGGGGAAATGGGAAGTGAGCCCCACTCCTACTGTAAGAGCTATATGCTCTCCGGTGTTTCAGTACCAACTCTGTCCCACTTTATTCGTGGATTAGTTATGGAGTGGAGAGATTCGAGGGGAAGAGGGGGTGATTCCACTTCAATATCTGTGTCATCTTCATCCATAGACGTATCGTAGAGTTGAATGCGGAAAAGGAGGGTTATTTTTATAATAATAAAGGGCTGCAATGATCGTCATAGTATAGTTTTTGATAGAGGGATGAGATTCCAACCTGAATTCTGATTTGATGAGTTTCCATCAATCTGGAGCTGAGCATGCACTGGTTAGTGCTGTCCACACCATCTGGTAGAAAACACATGCATTAGTGAAGTTAAGAGAGTGCGGGGGTCTCGCGGTGCCTACCACACTGAAATTCTACGAGTGAGCGAGAAAGAGCCTATTAATTTTGCTGGAAAGGTACTTTTACATACTTTTGAAGGATCTTTTACGTTCCGAAATTGACATGGGACCAACGGATTTACTTCCTCTCCAAAGGAAGATGTGCTAAGGATATTTATCGTTTAATAAAAATCCATTGACCCCAGCTGGGTTTGAACTCGCTAACATCAGGTACTGAGAAGAGAACTTTAACCCAAAATCACCGAGGTCAACTAGTATAGTTTACAATTTAATAAATATTTATTATATTAAAATAAAGTGTTTATTTTTTTAACTATTAATATAATAATTTGTATTTTTACAACATTGGCCATTTTTTTTATGTTTATTTATGAATAATTTTCTCCATTCAACCGGTACTCAAACAAAACACCTCGATGATCTTGATTGTAAAATATTTTTAAATGCGCGTAGAATTTTAATAAAATAATCAGTTTAAGTGTGAAATATTACTACAGATAAATAGTAACTATTTTAAGTTATCCACAAATAAGTATCATAAAAGTCTTCAATTAAAATCATTTAATGAGCTTGGTGTTAAACGTCATAAAAAAAACTGGTGTTCTTGTGTTTTAGCTCAACGGTACAGATAAAAATAATTAGAAATTTAAATAAACATTTCGTTTACTCTGAAAGGTAGCAAGCAGTCATACCTTGACGGATTACACTATGGCCTTATCTTATAAGCTGCACCATAGTGACTTAATGCAAGGTAAGCTTCCTTATCTTACAATATGTAATAAGAGAACATCTACCATCTGATTTAATTAATAAGGCACGTTTTTTTTACAGTTGTATAAGTTACTAAAATAATTTTTATTTATTTATACGTCAATTCATGTGATCTGAAGCCTTGTAGATATTATCAGTACCTATAAAACTAGTAATTTTCTAAACATTAGACTTTGCTCTTTCCATTAAAAATATAAGTAAATTCTGTTAAGAACTGTTTCATGGTATTAGCAAATACTTATTATTTCTCTTTGGATTTAAAGTTGATATATCTCCAGTAATTTCTCCTTGGATTTGAAGTTGCTATTTCTCCTTGGTGATCAAATTAAAAAGAAAACAAATTAATAAGTTACTATCTACAATATTACATTATATTCAGAGAGAATAACAGTTATTTGCGCTGCTTAAGCCGTTAATCTCGAAAGTATTATTTTTAAATAGGCCTATGATTGCTTCAAATTTTAAATTAAAATCAATTGAGATAAACTACTAAAGGAAAAAACCTTTTGAGCGGCTTCTATATTGAAATGGATAACTAGATCAAAAACCAGATTTTACAAAAATAAAAATAAAATAACTGGTAGCATTTCTTTAAGAATCGAGCTTATGTGTGCGTTTCAATTTTATTTTTATTTTCTATTTTGGATTCACTATCTCTTTCTCTCGCGCTTCTCCTCTCATTCCCTCCTATATTCACCCTTTTCTCCGTGAAGTAACCTCCAACCTTATCACCGGAGTTTACTTCTCAAAACCTTGTTCTGACATCTTGACACGCGCGCGCCTCCTTTCGAGTAGAAAATGTTACGGTATCGAATTCAGAATTAATGTAGAGATGTGACTTAAAGGAGTACTGTGATATTGTAAAGACATGCGATGCTTTATTACGTTTTCCCCTACCCCTTTTCCACCACCCAGCCCCCTATATTCTCCACCCTCACAATTCTGAGCTGAGAAGACAGATAGAATCATTAATGACTGTAACATTATGTATTCCTAGCACAAGTAGTACCACCTCTTTAAAAAAACTCCATGATGTCAACCCGCAAGCAAACTAAAGCAACCGAGCAGCCACCGCATGTTGGCGAATATATGCGCCAACATTTGCCGATAGAGAGAATCATGTGGACAGAACGAATTCTCCGGCTTATAATCTCCGTTTTCTAGACCGGAGCCGCGACTGCTTTATTCGAGTAGCTTCTCATTTGTTCTCATGAGGCTGAGCTAGACTCTGTCCCAGACCCACTGCTTCACAGAAAAATCTGGAAACCCCGGGGATCGAACCCAGAACCTCTGGATCTGTAATGACGAAATCTGAAACATTAGCTATAGGTGGTATCATGTTTTAGGGCTGTAGTGGTTTATGAAGTACATTTCAAGACTCGGAACTATTTTAATTTTTCAAATTAATGTCATGTTCCATGTAGCTAAATAGTTTGGTTTATTTTGGATGGTGGTGTATTGGGCACTTGATATTTGAAAGATTGGTGGATATGGGCTCCGTAGACTCTACCACAGTAAATGGTTAGCAGATGGATTTGGCACTTCATTGCAGGTAGAATTAATTAGTAATTAACTGGAAGTGAACACAATAAATCGCCAGAATACCTACTGAACCGAGTAACTGAAGATCGTCTGAACGTTAGTTACTACGTACAGTAAGTCTGCTGGCGATTTATTGTATTCATTTCCAATTAATTACCATCAAATTATACCGGCTATGAAATGCCCAATCCATTTGTTTACATTTACTTCTAGTCCAGTAGATTGTGCCCAATCCACTTGTTTACATTTACTTCTAGTTCAGTAGACGGTGCCCAATCCACTTGTTTACATTTACTTCTAGTTCAGTAGACGGTGCCCAATCCACTTGTTTAAATTTACTTCTAATCCAGTAGACGGTGCCCAATCCACTTGTTTAAATTTACTTCTAATCCAGTAGACGGTGCCCAATCCACTTGTTTACATTTACTTCTAGTCCAGTAGACGGTGCCCAATCCACTTGTTTACATTAACTTCTAGTCCAGTAGACTGCCCAATCCACTTGTTTACATTTACTTCTAGTTCAGTAGACGGTGCCCAATCCACTTGTTTAACATTTACTTCTAGTCCAGTAGACTGTGCCCAATCCACCTGTTTACAATTACTTCTAGTCCAGTAGATGGTGCCCAATCTACCACCGTCCAGCTTATCGACTAAAGGTTGGCGCACACTTGTCCGTATCGCATTAACTCGTATTGCTCCGCACAGGCTCGGAAAATATTCTCGATTCTAGCTTTCCCCTGTGTGTCCCTATTTTTACTAAAAATAAAGAAGATGGAATAATCACACAAAGGACTTAAATTTTCGAAATTTTTAAGAAGGCATTGTTTAAAGTTTAAATGAGATAACCTTTGTTAATATAGAAGTCTGAAAAATTAAATCCACAAAGGTAGCACGCAATTCGCGACATCGCCTCGTGACGGCCCGCACCGTACGACAAATTATTGCAGGGTGAAATAATATTTTCCGTTGCGATGCGTACCGATGCGAGCGGGTCTTGTGTGCACCACCTTCCAGCTTGCATCGCCCCGGCTGCTGGACATCGGCTGTGTTCGGGTATGTCAGTTACCCTTCGATCACACTTCGTGGTCTGTCTTATCACAAACAAATGAAGAAAATGGATATAGGAGTAGGGCAAATGTATTAAATCATAATTTGAAAACTAAATAATAACTAAATAACAAAGCAAATTTAGGGTGTAAATATTTTCTTACACTTAGGAATAAATAAAATATTTCTGTATTAATTCACATAAATGTCTTCCATGCACCAAGTGGCTATGAGCTTATTAATCAAACATTAAACTCAAACTTAAAATAATCTACACTACCACGGGGATGGCTGGCGGAGAGGGGGGACAATAAAAAACAAAATATCATAGTTTAAGGTCAATTACGCTTATTTTTTGAAAAAAGTGTCTTATTAGTTATTAACCTTCCGGAATATCTACACTAAGGGGGTAAGTATGAGGATGATAGACTAGAGTAAATGTACTCACATTTTCATGAAGGGAGGGTAGGAAGGTACTTAAGAAAAAATCAGACCCCTCGTTACACCCGGCTAGGATTCTAACTCCTGCCTCTCAGCTGTCAATGAATCAAACTAGATGGCCCTGATGTTTGTCCACGTGCCCACCGATACAGGTCAGTTAAATTTATTAATTAGTAACCTTTTCTTACAGGTGCCCATTACATATAGGTGAGCTTATTAAAGATTTAAACCAAACCTAATTTCGAATCACTTTGCTTAAAGCTCACATATTTTACTTCATCACTATTTTAAATAAAATACCTCATGTGTTTGTTTTATGACCGCATCTCACTACCCGTTCAGGATATAAATATATAATACAATTATTTTAATTGGGTAGGGTGAACAGAAATAATCATTTTTAGAGGTAATATACCCGCTTTTGCGTGTATGGAGAGTGGGAAATCATTTAGGGGAAAACCATCCTCAGTAAACCCGACCGGGATTCGAACCCCGATCTCCCCGTCATCGGCAGGCCAGTCCAACACGAGAATGATGCCTTAAACCATTCGTCCACTGAAGCGCGTAATATCTCATGTTCTTAATAATTGTAAATCTTTTTAGATGCGTGTAAAAGTTTGAGTGTAAAATCATTTTACAGAAAGGTGATCAATATTTTAAATTATGTTAATGTAGAAATTAAATTTAACTGTCGGTGTTTTACCGATAACTGTGATACTAGTTGTCCAATTAATAACGAATACAGGAGTCATTTATTTATGAAATTATTATGTAATACTGATATATTATTTAATATTCATTTACCTATATTTTTCACTTTGATTTACCACACAAATTGATTTATTAACTCTTGAATATACAGTTTCTACTATCCAATCTTAGGTATTACCTCTCCTAAAAACTCTATATTCCAGAAAAGTAAACTAATATCAAACATGATTACCTTTATTCACATAGTTAGTCTAAGTTCATGAACATTAATAGGATCTATTGAAGCTTTAATAAAAGTTATTGGTTTACCTAAATGATTAAATCAATCATAGCATGTTATAAATATAAACGAAAGCTATCAACCAGAATTTGCCTGGAAAAACGTATGGGAGATAACACCAATAGTTAAAAATAGTGCATTCGTCTGGGATCGAATTTTGACCATCACAATTACGCAGGTTGGCACTGCCAATAGACTTAAATTCCTTAGTCTACATAAATAGCATTGATTTATATATATATCTTTTTTTATAATGTTTGCTTACTTCGCACATCTATTTATATCTTTAATAAAAGTAATAGAAAAATCTTGGCATCGCTATTTTTTTTTTAAATTACAATTTTAGGATATAGTAGGGTAGTAACCTTCTCTCTCTCTCTCTCTCTTATATACACTCCCTTTCTCCCTCCACAAAAAAAAAAGTCATACTTCCTAACCAGCAATATAGCCCTCTCTCCAAATTTACATATTATCAAAACTGGAACGAAAGAGGAAGGATAGAGAGTTATATTACAAAACCTCGCTAACCAAAGTACTAGAGATTATAGATTCAGTTTAGTTTTGTACCATCGAGAGCAGTTCAAAGCCGTGAAAATAATTTCGCAGAGGAGCCCCCCATATTCCCCCTCAACCTTCCCCCTTGCCACCCAAACCGTGGCTCAGTTAATATCAGCGGTGGCTTGTTACGTCGGTTGATTTATTCACGGACTTACCAAACGGGAATATCTGAATATCGCTAACTAGCGCTCGTAGTGGCCGACCTGGAAACCGTTAGAAGAACAACCGACCAACCTGTAGTATTTTGTTGCGTTTGTTTTAAGGTAGTATGATAAACTTTTTAAATATAGAAAAAATGTTGTCATTAAATTTTAGCAAAACCTTGAAAGACATTCAAGAACTGTTGATATCACCACGTGAAGAAAATTAAACTCTTTATGTTCCCACTGGAGTAATATTTTATTAATAATGTTAAAAAAAATATTTTAATAAAAGCTGAAAAAATACTGCTTCCTAACTATTACTCCATACCATACCACCTTAAAGGGGGCAAGTTTCTTAAACTATTCATTTTGTTCGTCTAGACTGTGGGAGAAGGAATAGGGAAAATAATTATTTGGAGATCTTTGAAATGTGGTGCTGGAGAAGACTTGAGAATATCAGGTGGACAAATAAACTGAATCCTAAGAATAGTAGGTGAGAAGAGAACAATTTTGGATGTGACTCTTCGGTGCAAAGCAAACTGGATCGGACACATCCTTAGGAGGAACTGTCTTCTGTACGACGTCATAGAAGGCAAGGTTGAGGGAAAGAAGAGCTTAGGAAGAAGAAGGATTCCAAAGAAAGAACATTCTAGGAGTTGAAGGAGGAGGCAGAAGGCAGGGTGCATGCATTGGCTGTCTTAAGTTTACTGACAAAAGGAATTTATGTGTAGTAAGACAAAACATATAATAATAATTATTAATAATAAAATAATATTTGTCTTTTATTTTATGGGTGAAATTTAATGACGAAGCTCTGAAAATAGCTATGAACCTCCACCTGTGGGCACGCAGATTAAAGTGTCAGTCTCATCTTGTTTGCCTATGTACGGAGAGATTTGTCGTTCAAATCCCAGTCTTTGTGATTCCCACTCTCCAGATGGGTAAGTAATGTGATGGTGTGCCATCTTTTCGGTATCATGAACTACCAGTAATGTTATCGAGGTTTTATTACTCTAGCCTTTGATAAACCACAATATAACTACAATGGAGTAACTTCGCTTCTACCTGTGGCTAAGGCCCTCACAAGGTGCTATTGTCCAAACCAGATGTACCCTGGTTTAAGTAAGAGATGGATAGACATTTTTTGAAGAAGGAACAAGCAGATAATCTGGTGTCGGGAAAATTGCGCCCGGGAAAACTGCGCCTTCCCTCGCATGAATCATCACACTAATAGGTCGGGAAAAGTGCACTCACATGACCTTGTCTGTCTCACCTAAATAATTTTAAAAAGGTCATGTGGGCGCACTTTTCTCATTTTCCTCACGACCTTACCATTCTCATCGGTGTAGAACGGTTCATCACATGCTTCTTTTTTTTTGGAGGGAGGGTATTTCAAATCGACTCATCGCACATCATGATGTCTTGAGGAGGTCAAAGTACATCGATTCATCGCACCTGTCTCTTTGCCTATTGTTTAGGTTAGGTTAGGTTAGGTTAGATTGGGTTTTTCAATTAAATAAAGATTAGTGTGTATCTGTAAGCATTTGATGTGAACGTATAAATTGAAGCTACCGAACTAATTATTGACGACGTTTTACTCCATTTTTTGAATCTAGGCTAGAATATTCAAACACTTTGTTAGGTTCTTGGGCGTACTTGTTTTGTAAGTGTGTAAAAAAGTGTGTGTGGGGCGCACTTTTCCACCTAATGGTGTGATGATTGATAGGAGGGCGCAATTTTTCCCTTTTTTTCTGGGAAGGCGCAGTTTTCCCGTGTGCAATTTTCCCTAATCCGATAATCTAACCCATGGAGTGAAGAATAATAAAAACTAATATAGCTATTTATAGATTATAGGTATATAACGTCCGCATTGTGTACAGTCTGACTTTTATAGAAAGGGAATATTTTAAAATACAAACTTTTTTTGTAGACAAAATTAATAAATTATTTCATTAGGGTAATTTTTTAGGAATTGATAATATCTATTAAAAGTGACCTGCAGATTAAATTACTTGACGTATGAACACGTGAAAGAAGATTAGTAACCTTTCTAGCCATCAATAGGGCCCTCCTATGAAAATTGAGCTGTACCAGGGGTACTATTGGCAGACCAAGGTGCTTCACTCTAACCACATGACTTCAAAGCTAACCTTTACCCCATATAAACCATAATTTTGATAGTAAGCCCAATTTCGGCCACCAACATTGCCAAATTTGAGTGATTTTCAATCAATCTAGGAATATGTTTTATTTGATTTATCAATTATTAAAAAATGATCAAAAGCTTCCAATAATAGGCTACTTCTTTATGAACTACTGTATAATTTATCCTTACTTTATTAATTGAATGAACTAATACTCTAAATGCAACTTACTGCAGTGTTTTTATTCACGCCATCGTGACAACATGAGTTTCCAATTTTCATATAATGGGCTTCATATTAAACAATTAACATCTTATACCAAACCCTACGGATAGGAATTTAAAACCTGATTATTAGGATGAACCTATGAATAAATGATACCTGTTTTTATCCATTTACTTACTATATCTACTTTCAAGTATTCATACGTCAAGTCGTGTGATCTGCAGCTTTTACTTTTGATAGATTTATTTTTATCACCGTGTCTATCCAGGTTGTACGCACATATGATAATTACTCTAACGGGATAGGAGTGAGGAAGGGATCATTTCAGAGATAATATACCCGCATTTACGTGGAAGGATCGTAGGAAACCATTTAGGAAAAACCACCCTCAGTAGATCCGTCTCGTATTTGAACCCCAATCTCTCCGTCTTCAGCAAGCCAGTCTAGCATGAGAGTGACGCCTTAAGCCATCGGGCCACTGGAGCGTTTTTTACTTTCTCTCTATCTTACAGGTAGAGAAAGTATGGTGATCGTCAAAAAAATCGAAATCGAGATTTTGATGAATTTTGACGTTTCATGACTCCCTGAATCCGAAAAAGTGGTTTTTGAATTTCCGTCTGTCTGTCTGTCTGT